>JAXGGA010023037.1:0-14066 GCA_038373865.1 Uloborus plumipes
CTTAAACACATATTAATAATACTTAGCATAAAAATTCTTATTGCAATGTGTACTTTAGGTTAAACCCTACAAGAAAACTTGATGAACATTGAAAAAATAATAAAACTAACATTGAAACACTTCTTTGAAAAATGTTGCTTGAACTCGCAAAAAAAAAAAAAAAAAAAAAAAAATTGCAAATTTTTTTGACATAAATTATATGATAAAAAATGTTTTTCATGAAACCCAAATATATACAAAAGCAATCACTGTGATCGAATTTGACATGATCAGTACAAAAAAGTATAAGAACCATACGCGCATTTCAGTTTTAACGGGGGTGGCCCACTTACCCCAGTGGCCCACTTACCCGAACCAACCCTATGCGAAGATATCATTACATCTCTTTTGTTCATAAATCAAACAAAATACCACTCTTATTTACACAGCCAGCGGGTGACCGAGCTCCGCTCGAGGAAAACAGGTATCGAAGCTAACTCGAAGATTTAAATTTTCAATTGTAATTTATCAAAACAATACATGCCATAAGAAAATTTCTGAAACCATTGGTGAAAAGACAACCGGTTAAAGTGCACCATTGTAAACTATTCTAAACAAAGTTAGAGTTTGGAAAGGGAACTATTCTATACAAAGATAAAGTTTGAAAAGTCATAGGAAATAAAATGTAATTGATAATAAAAAATTATACAATTAAAGAAATGGTACAAAGTGAGCAGTGTAAAGATTAAAGTGTGTTGAAGTTCAATATTTTTGACAAATTTATTTAGAAAAACCAAACCTCGTGATTCCTCGTGGCCAAAAACCCCAGACCCCCAAGTTTACCGGAGTTAATTAATTCTGGGGCGATTTTCGACTTGGCAACCATTCCTCGTATTACCCCTAACGTGTACCAGGGAACCGAGCCCGCTCGGTTAAAAAAAAAAAGAGGTTTGTAAACTCGTGTTTTTTTTCTAAAGTGCGAAGTACTTATTTAGATAAACTTGAAAAGCATTTTTGAGCCTTTGGTTGCAATTACGCATTCAAAACAGCCGTAATTTATTTTAAAAAACACAACCCTATTTAATCCATGCTCACCGTAAAATCACACCTAATTTCATTTCATTTGGCTCCGAAGACGCGGGAAGGGTTGATGAGAATGGATGCAGAGTCCCTGTTCTCCAGTACGCATTTGGTTCCAGTTGGTTTTGACTTTCACTTCACTTTACACTCCAGGTCCCCCCCCCCCGTACATACCACAACTCGATTTTTAACCGGGATGGGGCCCTGAAGAGCGCTCTGTTCATTTTTGAAAAAGGCGCAAGGACCGAGTAAACCCTTGGCCCAGCACACCCCAGAGGTTTCGTTTCAGTTGGAGGATTTTGTGACCACGAACATTTTTAACGTCCCACAGCAACCATTAATGAAGACGGTGGATCTTTGATCGGCGGCTATATGATGGACCCGAGACCCTCCGGTTACGAGTCCGACGACTTACCGATTGGACTACCGCGGCCTCAGGCCCCTATATAGACGAGCCGACGCATCAAGATTACCACTTTGGATCCAGCGTGTGTGTGAGGATTGTCTTTTCTGGCCAGTTATCGCCTTTTGGTAACTTTTTACGTAAATTTAACAAAGTTTGGCAATGTCCCGAAACTTTACTCTGGTAACCCTAATTCCTCAACAATGAAAAATGAAAGTGAAAGTTAATGAGTTGGATTTAAAGTGGTGAAACTTAAGCTTGATGCGGGTCGGCCTGTCTATATAGCGGCTCTACCGCTGCCACTTCCCAATTCTAACTTTATTTTGATCGATCTCTTTTAAATTTCAAAAACAATAACAATTCTAACATTTTGCCAAAAATTATTTGCCAAGTACCATAAAAACATAAATTTACGCTGATGTGATTAAATATGAAATCCATTGTTAAAACGTGGTTGCTATGAAACAGTATAACAATAAGAGTAATCATAAAGAAAATGGCGTAGTAAGAAATCTTCTCTAACTTTTAATGAATCCTATCTGTAACTCCAAACTTTTCGACCGTAGCGCTTCAAAACCGACGCCAATCGATTCCCCGTGGCCAAAAACCCCAGACCCCCAAGTTTACCGGAGTTTATTAATTCTGGGGCGATTTTCGACTTTACAAACATCTCTCGTATTATAGTATAGGATTAAATTTTAGTGATACGCCATATTTAATGCATTAACAAAAAACAAAATGCGGTGCTTCTTTATATTTTCTACGAATCACCAATTTTTACGTAACATAAAAAATAATGCAAACTGGAATACTTTCATAGAAAAAACTGCTATTCAATGGGTACTATTCAAGAGTTTTAATTTAAAAAAAATATTGGTAAAAAATAGGCTTCGATTTGAAAACAATTTTTTACCACTGAAAACTAATGATTATAAAACCCTTTCATTTCGGCATCTTCTCCATACCGTCGGGGAAGATGCCGTAAGGATAATTGCCGCAGAGGGAAGATGTATCTAGTCAATAGCTGCATACAATGCACTTCATCGAATCACATTTCTTTCAACGGTGTGGTGTAGCTTTTTAGGTTTATGTTTCGAGTAGGATCATTGTTTTCTCTAGGGCGTGTCGAAAAGCTGCATCATCTTCCTCAAACGAAAATACGGCGTCTTAGCCAAAAGCACTCAATACAATTTCGGGTACTCGTCAAAATGGTAAAAATGACAAAACACTAGAAAAAGATCCCTTAAAACTGTGGTTAACCAAAATCAATTTATGCATACTCTAAATGTGCATGCTCCTTTATTCTTACTGACTGTCTAGTTATTTTTGTTAATGCTTGTAGGTGCAACACAAGATACAGCATCATCCCCAATACGGCGTATTCTCCCAATCTTCCTTAGAGTGTATTTGTACACAAGAAAGCATTATAAATTATGATACAAAATATGAACTTTCTAAAATATTTGTTGTACGCAAAAGAAATGACGATTTCTAAATATGGCTACATCCTCAACAGGTAGTTACCACAACACGTACCATTGACTACGCCTCTATTTTATCGAGTACAAGTTTTTCATTGACTTGAAAAAAAAATCCTCGGAATTTCTTCTAATAATTACTAGGAAGAACAAGAAGTGAAGAAAGGGAGCATTTTGGCTAAAACCTTATTTTTGACTCATTAGCTGTAAATTTCAGATTTGAATCAAATGATAAGTATAGCATCTGAACTCTACGTGCAATTGCAATAAATGAACAATTTTGTGTGCGAATTATCATACACCTGATCATATAAGTGAAATCAAGAACAAATGGTATTAAAAGATAAAAACGCATACATTCAGCATTTAAATAAAAAATATTACCCCATTAAAAAAGCCTTAATAGAAATACATAAGTATAGCCTTTAAAATTTACAAGACAGACTCAAAATACATTTTTATTTTAATGAAACTAGATTTTAAATGAATCTTATAACTTTTTTTATTGAGTTTAAAAACTGCAACTTTTTCTTAATTCGGGATAAATCATGGTTTCAAAAATCACTGCACATGAAACTTTCATCGATCGGTAGAAACCACATTTCGATGAATTATGACACCAAAATAAAATTTTTTAACTCCACCATAGATGCAGAAAAATTTAACTTTTTTTTCTTTAATTTTTCCTACAGAAATTCGCGGAGTGCATCTCTTTTGATGATTATTGAATCTAGCCATGCGTATCTGGATTTGGTCTTTGAAATTTATTTTTTAAGATGAGGAAGATTTAAATTGAATATTGATTTTTGGATCAAAATATAAATTTAAGCCCGTGTTTCCTTTAAATATCAATGCATGCTTAAAGCAAATGTAAAAAAAAATTCAGAACTTGCTTTAGTTATGTGCATTGCTTTTGGAGAGTTTAAGTTTGATTCTCATAGAAAGAATGTTTCTTTACGAGTCCATTGTTTTTATTTAGTTATTTATTTTTCCGATGAGTGCTTTGGTACTCCACTTAAAAACAATTTCATTATCACATTCGACAGTTAAGAGCTAAATAATATTTTCACAAATTCAGTTAAATATAACTTCCAATCTGTTTGAGTATGGAAGTAAAATGTGATTAACACTTTGGAAGAGTACTAATATTTTCCTACAATGTTTTTTTTTTTAACATACATCGGTACAGTGCTATCATGAGTCAGAAATTACTGAGCGATACAAATATGTATGTACAGAAAATCATGACACTAAACGATATATTTTTTAATTTATTAGCAAGGAAGTATGCTAATTACAATTACAACCTTTTAAAAGCATGTTATTTAAACCTTTACGTTATAGATTATGTTGTTCCATAACTATTGTACGAAATCGAAACATAAAGAAAAGCAAGCGACAAAACAAAAGTAATGTATTTTCTTTAAAAAAAAAAGGGAGGGGGGCTTCGCCGACAAATGTACCCCTTTCTTAACGAGTTTTAAATGCCACTGTGGCAGAAGTAGGCATGACATTAATTGGATAAAATCCATAGCTCTCTAAATCATAGCATGCCCATTCGGGACTTTTTTCCCTCTCAAACTTGCCCAACTAGGGAAACATGTAGCAGTTGATCAGATCTTAAGCCCGGAAAAGAAGTTGAATGCATCTGAAACTCATACTCCGAGGCCTGGAGGTTTTACCAGCCACCAATCGAGAAATCAAGAATTGCTCAATCTTGCAGGAGTATGGGGTGAACCTATATTGACTAGTACTGGTGATTGATTGAGGTTTTGTGTGTTATTGATTTAAATGACGACATTAAACATTCGCATTAATGGTCTGGATCGCTGAAGGAAATTATAATGGGCCAAGGTAGTGACAGTCCTTCTAACAGAGAGGACGATTTTCTGTAGATTGAGGCTTGGTTTATGCATCTGTTTTACGGGTTCTTTTATTTCAATCATTGTGTTTTGAGCTGTTAATGGTCCTACAATACCCATTATTTAAATCTTTACGTTATAGATTAGGTTGCTCCATAACTATTGGGCGAAATCGAAACATAAAGCAAATCAAGGGACAAAACTAAAGTAATGTATTTTCTCATCTACAGTGAGATACGGTACAAGAATGGGTCACTAACTTCTCGTTTCTGTAGCGATTTGCACTTCTCTAGACGCTGTAAACGTTGCTCCTCCGTTAGCTGATGCGGTACATGCATATTTCGAGCTATTTCACCATGTTCATGTTGGAAAATGGTCTTGTCTTTAAACTGTCATACCTCTGACGTTAATTGGGTCTCGAGTTTTTTCCGTAAGCAGTCATATCATACCGTATAGGACAACCAGCTCCAGGTTCCTTTTCAATTGCCAAATAGCCACCACGAAACTTGGAAAAAAAATCTACAGACTGTCCGTTGAATTTTCGTACCCACATCCCTGGCTTTAATTATGTTTGACCATTATTATTCCAGCCAAGAAGTGGCCATGACAGAATGCACACTGAATCACGAATTACACATCGTGTTGCTGCATGAACCCCTTTAAATGTTAGTAATGAGCCGATACTCGATTATGTACCGTGAAGAATATCCTTTACACGTTGTAGGAGTTAGGTTAGTTCACCTCTACTGGACGGTAAAAGTGATCTGCGGAAGCAGCCTACATCACTTGCGGCCAAAAATTATGGAACAATCTATTATAAGGCGTACTTGTTATTGTTTCTTTTCATTTTAATATGCATATCACTTGCAGAACTTCTATTAGCGATCACCTCTACATAGCGACCAATTTTCTAAGGCACCGCCCCATATTTACTCAGTGCTGAAAATCCTCTAGGAGAAACCATCAAAAACCTCTCACAACGACAGGTAAATCTCAAACTTTCCCACAAATGAAAGAAAAAATATTTCGGTCAGAGAAGTCCGGAAGACCGAAAACAGTTGGAGGTGCGAGCTTCTGTAAACTTATTGGTTACTTACGAAAGAAACGGGGCATCATTGGGTCATTTCAGCAGTTAAAACATATTTTAAGTACATTTACACAATAAAGAAAAATAACTTCGTCTTGCAGTCAGATTGCACTAATAACAATGGCGTTAATAATTTAATTTTGCAACTAAAATTTTAACCAGAAACAAAAGTTGTATCAGAAAACTGTTCAAGAAACTGAAATATGCAAATCTCTTCTTATATTTGAAAGAGAATTGGCTTCTAAATGGAAAAATAGTTTTAGAAAAGTATATATTTTGTGTTTAACATCAAAAACTATTTTCATAATCAGGTTCTTAAAATGCATGGTAAGCACAATATGTACTATGATTTCTATAGCTGCTATTATTGTTTCTTGCATGTTTAGAAGAGACCATTTAACGTAAAAAAAACCTCTACTAACGACCATTGTTTTTTTGGAAATGGAGAATGGACACACCGAAGAAGTATTACTGTACCAATATTATGTAATAAGTCTTAACTTACTAAAGATTTATAAATAAAGAAAACATTCAGGAAAGGTGGTCTGTATCCCCTTTCAACATGTGTATTTTGTGTGACAAATCACCAAATTCATGAACCTAGAAGCAAAAGGTGGTGTTAGTGCCAAAATTAATATTTGGAGATGATTCGTTTCCAAATTTTATGCAAGCACCTTTCAATTCCAAGGGCCGCACCCTCTACTGCTTAGAGGATTGAGATAATAATTGTTGCCCTGTTAGGTTCTGTTATGCAATAGGATTTTTAAAAAAAGCGAAAGTCTACCTACTCAAAACTTAAAAAAAGTCCCCCAACCTGCCTTTGCTCCTGGTTGCCTCAATTATTTAATACTTGAAATTATTTTTCACAATTGGATACGTTAATGGTAGAAAACACAATTGCATCGGATTGAAGTAAATCATTACAATATAAGACAAATAACGCAATCAAGTGGATGGTCGATATTTACCCTCCACCAACTAATTGCCCACAAATCTTTAAATGACAAAGATGTAGCAAGACTTGAGCTTGCTGTGTTTTTCTTTAAATCACCGCAAATCAAATAATTGAAGTTATTACGGTTGAGGGTATTTGAATTGTGTTTGTCATATCAGTGTTATTTGCACTTAAGTACTAAACATTTCAAAGTATTTTAGCATTTCAGGGATCACTCTTTTTCAATCTAAATATATTTTTCTCTTTAATTCTATTTGAAAATTTTATTTATTTTAAGTGAAAAACCTTTCAAATTAGGAAAAGTACCGAGAAATCGATCAACTCTGGAATAATGCACACACACACACAATTAAGTTATTAAATTAAGATTTTTGGAAATGTGACTTCAATAGATACCTCCTAGCTTTAACAATTGTAACTTACTTCATAAGTAGATTTGCGTTTTTCAGGTGTCTAAAAATGGGCTATTTAATCATTCTTTTTTTCCATTTTGGGAAGCTAAAACTGAAATTAACTTTGAAAATAAGCTAAAAGAGTTAAAAGATATGTGTATTTGCGATTAGTTAATATAAATAATAAACAACATTTTTCATTTAATTGTCAGAAAACGGCAATTATCTTCAAAGTGAGTAAAAAATTTCGAAAGTTGGTAAAATTTTATTTGTAGAAGACATTTAAATGCAAAAGAACACCTGGCTCTAATACCAATTTATATTGAGCAAAATTGTATCTTTTTTTTTTCTTCTTGGCAGTTAATTAAAGTTCTTTTTGAAAGAGTATCATTTTTAGCAATATATATTTAAATCTTGTTTTTTTTTATGTTTTGTTTTGCTTTTTACGTGCTTAATTTTCTGAATGAACTTAGCTGCAAAAACAATTTAATTATTTCCGGTATAACAACTAAATTGCTTTCAGGTAATTAATTTACCTACGATATAGCTTTTTTTTGTCGAAGGAAGGATTTGTTATTTCTTCGCATGGTTCCTTTCAGGTTCGATTCGCAGTAATTAGTTAATTTCTCTAAAAGTTTAAAAATGATAAATAATAACTTATTTTAAAAGTATCAATAAATCGTATTAAGTCTGTTAAATGTAACTTGTAGTTTATAAATACAATTTTTTTTCGCAATGCTTGTGATTTAATACATCCATTGTTTGGATCATTGTTAGCACTTAGATCAAATTTGTCGTTTAAAAACATGACATATTGATACAAGTGCATGTTTGAAGCATTTTTACTAAAGAAATAAATAAAGGAAAACATAAACAAACGTACCAAATAACAAATTATACAAATAGAAAACATGCATTTTGTATATAATACGTAGATACAAAGAAAGATAATTATTCATATAGTATATTCATGCAGTCGAGTTCGATTAATGGAATAGCCAGTTTGCCTTGGAAATTTATTCTAAAAACCCGAATGTTCCATTATCGGGGGTTAGAAGGACATATTATTACGGTGTGGTACATTGTGAGTTTATTAGATTTAGCAGGATATTTTTTAAAGTACATTCCGATAAGTGTTGATGTACATAAATAGATAGTTAGTGATAGACAGAATAGATAGGTAGTGGGGGAAAATGAAAATAATTATGAATTTGGCGGGCCTCGGCACGAGAAGCACACTGTGGAACAGTTTTGAGGACAAACTTGCATAACTTGTAATAATCTTTTTTTAATAAATGGCAACTTTATTGCTACAATTGTAGTTGTTAAATTATTGCTACAATTTTTTAATAATAATTTCAAAAACTCTAGGGGAAATTAGGTTACTTTGTATTTCTACCCAAGTAGCACGCTTCGTTTTTTAAAGGTTGTAAAATGGTTATTAACGTTGTAACAACCGCTTAAAAACGTTAATAAAACGTTTAAAGGTTATTTGTGCTACCTGGGTAGCCTACTGCCTAAAATAAACGTCTTGTTTTAAGTTGGCATATGATAGCTTCAAAAACGTGTCAATACTTGTAATAATCTTTTTTCAATAAATGAGAACACTTTATTGCTGCAATTGTAGCATATGTTTTTTTAATAATAATTTCAAAAAATCTAAGGGAAATTAAGTTACTTTGTATTTCTAGAATACTGGCAAAAATAAACATCTTGTTTTAAGTTCGCATTTGATAGTTTCAAAAATATGTCAATACTATCCAAAATTTCAAAACTGATCCCTATTTGTTGATCTTTCCTGAGCTTAATTGAAAGCTTTCGAAGTTTTATATAAAGCAACAAAATTCTCTTTAAAACTACCTCATATAATCCGCTCCGAAATCTCTGAAGAACTACTGACCTTTCAACATTCAGCAACAAAAAACGATGCAGAAGGAAAGGAAAAATGTGCTAAAAGTACAAATGCGGCGAAGACGGCAATAAAAATGGAAATTCTTAGCAAAAAAGCTGAACAAGATTTTAAAATTGAACAAAAAGATTTTGTCAGAAAGTTCCACATGTATACTACGTGACTTGGGATGCCAATGTAGATTTTGATTTGGCGAAACTAAGTTTAAAATGGTCTCTTGATAGTCAAGAATTTACTTGGCTCTGTAAAGTTTGGAATAAAAAGTACGAAATTAAATGCCACACGTTGTCTTAGCATTAGTAAGGGTTCACTTAGTACTAAATATTTCGGCCACAGAAGATTTGAAACCGCGAATATAGGAGTTGAGTTTTTTCCTCAATTTATAGAACAAAAAATGGATCTTTTAGCTTTCCTAAAAAACACATTGAGCAAACTAAAATTACAATGTTTTTATTGTCATGGGAATTAAGATTATAAGTTGACGTAGAAACAGGTAACTAGGTCGGAAATGTAAAAGTTTCTTTCAAGTTATAAAAAAAAAAGTAAATGGTCTAATGAGAAAAACCTATAAGTATGTTTTTCTAAAAAAAACACCATAAATGTATTATTAGAAGAAAAAAAAACTCTCGAGAGAAGAGGTCAAAAAAGAAAAACAACAACAGTATTAATAATTAAAATAAAGAAAAAAAGAAAAATTCGGTAACATATTTCGCCCAATTATTTAAATCTTGTAAAAAAGAAGAAAACGATAGAAGCAAGGAAAAAAAGATTAATCAAATTAAAATTAATCATGCTCTACCAAAACGTTCTTTAATTCCGATAAGTACTAAATTTTTCTCCCGACAAGTGCAATTGCTTTAAAATGCAAAAAAAGAAACACAGAATTTCTTTTATTTTTTTTAAGAAGAAGAACATTACAGGAAAATTTACTTTAAAAAATTTGCTAAAAACATCGTACCTTTTCCAATCGTAATAGTAGTACCTTAACTATATATCTTACAGATACATACATAAAACAAAACCCAGGTCGGTGACTATTAATGGAATGTAATAATTTTAAATAAGTAAGGTTACAGTTAACCTTTTTTCCAGACAACATTTATCTTTTAGAGAAAACGCTTCCGATTTTATTGCCTTCGAATACTCCTTTGAAATGTGTCCTCATTCTTGGGATTTAGAGTACTCCAAGGGTATAAAAACCTCTTCAACTACTTTCTTTAATAGCTGAGCCTTTGCAACGAATGATAATGTTTTGTCCAATACTTTCATCTGACACGTTTAGCACCCAAGCATTTATCAAACTTAAAGAGTCATATACAAAGAGTAATCTGAACGCATGAACAATTTATCCCAAAAGACTCTTATTTTGAAAAATACAAATCCTTTAACATTATTTTTTGGGCATTTAAAATACATATTTCCCCGTATTGAAAGCTTTTCCCTTCTCTCTCACTGCAATAAGGAATTTCGGAAAAGAAATTAAACTTTTTAATGTTGTGGCTTCTCTGAATAGCTTAGCATAAAAGCCATATTTAAAAAAAAATCTAAGAGAAAAACAAAAGAACATTTAACGCTCTGCCTATTCACTTTTTGCATTTTTCCCCCTGTTTGAAAAGCATTCACTGTACGATTCCACTTTTGTTTTATTTTTTAAACTACCATTATGGTTTAAAACATAAAAATTATTTAGATTGAAGTGGTTTTAAAATAAATAGGTCCCCTTTATTTGTTTGTATTTTATATGTAGTTTTCCTTTTCACTTTTAAATAAATTCATGTGGTTTTTTCAATTGCATGCCATGTACTAGTCTGTACAATCCAAATGTGAGTTGATTAAATAACCTGTTAAAGTAATCTAAGGAATGTCTATCTTACCCGCAAGGATGTTTTTTTTTTAATCCTAAAGTGAACTCATAAAATTCCCAAGATATAGGCAAGAAAGCCCAAATTTACGTAAATAAGAACTCTTAAAAAGCTACCAAAAAAAAAAAAGAAAAAAAAAACTATTAATGCCTTGACGATGCAATCGCACAATTGTAAAAGATAATTAGGCAGGAAGGATTTACAATGTAAAGAAGAAAAAAATACATTCAGCGTTAAAGCGTATGATTTTTTTCCCTCGCTAACGCACATGTTATTTGTAAGAGGCGCTTAGTCATAAAAAAACAGATAATGGATTTTTTCTTAATTTCACTTAATTTTACAAGGCAGAGAAAATACATTTCATGCACTGTTTACTTAATGTTTGCAAAATTAATTAAATTTTAAGAATTAATTCTCGTTTGAATAACATTGGGTGTGCTGCATCATTTCTGTTTTCGATTTTAAATTAGCAGAATAAGTTAACTATTTCAGAAAATTATTGAGATCGGATTGAAATTGAAATGAAAGGTCCTTTTTTTCTCTATTTCACTTTCCTTTCCAACTCTAATTACATTCACGTGGCATCTCAATTTTATTAAATGTACCAGCCGGGTACCCGGCTCTGCCCTGGTTTCTGCCGCGTAATGTGTTTCAGTGAAACTCATTCATAATTCTTTCAACATTAAAGTGCACATCTATTTACATAAATGGCTACTTCGGTAAACAATGGCTATTTTTTCTGTCTGGACAGCTTAAAAAAACTGCATTACACAGAATTTAGAATTTTTTTGATTATAAACACTTTCCATTTTTTATGTGTTTCCAAAATCAATTCAATTTTTATTTACACGGTTAGCGATTTTTGGCATAGATGAATATAAAAATCCTAAGAAAGCAGTAAATTTCATATTTACTCCAGAGAAGCGTTGGTTCAAAATTTTGATTATGATCGAAAAAATATTGTTGTTGCAAGGCAACACATTTTTGCAATAAAGGAATGAAATTTAATCATTTAATGGGAAAACTATATGAAATTAACTCTTTTTTATAATAACTTTTTAAAACTAAGTTTTTTAGAAATAAATCATAGCCTATCCTGATTCCTGTAAAGGTAGCTATCAACAGTGAAAAATTGGTTAAAATCGGTCCAGTAGTTTTGAAGATTACCCCGAGCATACATACAAAAGTAGTCATTTCTGTATATAGATTAGCCCATAAAATCATGAATTTATGTTGATTAAGCAAATTATTTCAGTAGGGTGAGTTCTGGTAAGTGCGTCCACTGGGAATTATATGAACACTGTTTTGAAATAGCTTCTGCAACACATCGACTATGTTAGATAACTGTCTAATGATAATTTCAATAGGTAGAATTCAGGCCTGGATTCAATAGACGAAACACAATCAGAGACAACTTAAATGTCTTTAAAAAAACTCTAAAGTAAAGATTGAGAAGGTTTTGTTTCAGTTTCTCTTGCAGTCATACCAAGCAATTGAAGTCAAGAAATGCAAGTTGTTTCTTTTGAGTAATAGCTACTAATAACATACATGGGGTATTTTGATCAAATACTCTAACTAAAATTTGTTTATATGACGGTACGCACTTTCCCTTTCTTTAAAGTAAGGTGGGGGTAAGTGCGTACCATTTTGATGGGGCAAGTGCGTACCACTATCATGAGGCATATGCGTACTATTATTCGGAGCAAGTGCGTACCATTATGATGAGGCAAGTTTGTACCATTACGTGGAAAATCCGACTCTCGTAATTCACCTTTAGTTTTGCTTATAACTCTTTTATAAGCCGATTATAAATCCGACGTCATTTCCATCAAGTATTTATATTTACATTGAATGCGGCGTAAGATTTCAATTTTATTCATTATCTCTGAAATATATTGGCTTTTAAGTATCAGTTAGTACATTTTTCGTTGAAAATAGCGATCATAAGCTATACTTAATTTAAACCAGAATCACAAATTAAGCAATGAAATTAAGTGAAACACTTAATGAGGAACCAAATGATTCAAAAAACGAAGGTGAAATAATGAATAAATCATATTTAAGAAAATTAAGAACACCTTGTAAAAAACTATTTCAATGTACAAGAAAAAAAAAGTACAAGTATCATAGCATGATCAATTATTATTATTTTTTTTTTGCTCTTTTTTTGTGTGTTTTTTCTTACTTCTGCTGATTCTAATAAAAAAATATTAAAACCGTATTTATTCAAAAAAAAAAAAAACGAATTGTTCACTCAGGTCACCTAACGATCTACCATACAAATAGAATTAAAGAAAATCACAGGGGTACGCACTTACAACAACGCTATTGGACGCACATATCTAATTTTTCATTTAAGAAGGGGTAAGTGCGAACCCTGGCTTAAACGCAGACTGATTAATGTATTAAACCAAAATAAACTATGTAGACTATAAGTGATTATTACTAAATAAAAACAACTTACATTTGCTCACTTGGTCTTATTAAAAGGACAAAGGAAGAATCACAGACACAACTCTCTGAAACTTCAAATCACAGTTGTTCGTAAGACACGTGGGATATCACTGATTGCGTTTCATCCATGCAAGCAAGTGCTGATCTCTAGTATTAGGAATTATCCCAAGGCAACTACCTAACATATTTAATATGTGCCAGAAGTTTTTTCCTGCTCATATTCACATAATTTAAGGTGGACGCACTTACCCCGCTAGGTAGGGAAAGTGCGTACCTTAGAATAGGTGTCATAAACTAGGTCACAAAACCTATGCTTATGGTTTATTTGACACATTATACGCTTGAACATCTTAGTAAAGGATCTGGAAAGAAAACTAAAAAAAAATTGTGAGTGTATAAGATTTTTCAACGGAGCAGCATCCTTGAGAACATGAACTTTGAAAAAAAGGGTACGCACTTACCAGAACTCACCCTAACTGTATTTTTATATGCCCCTTTAATAGAAGCTGGGGCGCTTGTTTTGGTATTAACACCCTTTAAAAAATAAGGAATGGCAAAAAAAGTTTCTCTAAATTATGCTGGTAGTTTTAAATGCTTTGGGTGCC
>JAXGGA010023038.1:0-14063 GCA_038373865.1 Uloborus plumipes
CTCTTTATCACCAAGGGATAGCTTAAAAATGTATTTTCTGCGGATATTTCCTGAACCCTGATCTTCTCCTAACGTCATGAAGGATAGCCTAAAATTTGCCAATAGCACTTGCATTTGAGAGCCACCTAACTTGACCTTCTTTTTGTGTCGTTAGAGCATTCCCCCTAACATCATCAAAGCTAGGTAACACTCGTATTTTTCACGGTGCAATGTCAAAAAAATTTCCGGAAAAAACTCCCGAACCTTGACCATTCCATCGACAAAAATGGTTTACATTTATACTTCAATTCATTTATACTTCAATGGTATTTATACTTCAATTTCGGAGAACGTTAGAAGGAGCTCCAACTCCCTAACATTAAACTTAGCCTTTAAATAACTTCATTTATGAAAATCTTTATAAATGACCTCTTTCTCCCTGGTTAATATTACCAAAAATTGTCTAAAATTACATCAATTTTAAAGGCGGAATCTGAACTTAAGTCTCAACACCCACAAAACCTAAAATTAAAGAAACCGCCATTGTAAAACTTCATTTTCAAAACAAATTTCAGGGTATATCCCCCATATTTCACCGCCGTCTTTACTCTGATGTAGGCGAAGGTATACTTATATTTTTTGTTATCTTACATAACCTTCAAAGCAATAAATTAATCAAAAATAATTTCTTTGAATTGAACTTATCTCGTGATTTGTAAATTCAAATTATACCAGTTTTTTTTTAATTAAAACTTGATTTATAATCTTTAAAGGTGACAGGTACGGGCCATAGTTTCAAGTCTTTGTCCCTCCTGGGAAAAATAGAAGGAACTTCTTTGTGTTATTACCTGGCCGCAGTAAAATCCTATATCCGTGCGTAATAAATAGGGGATGCGTATTGCATAGCTGCAAGTAAACAAGAGCAAGACTCTTTGGGATCAGACTTTTCAGGAACTATTTGAACGTAGTGTATTTTTCAAAATATAAAGGTTTTCAAACAAAATGTTGAAAACAGTACATTTTTATTTCAAACCGTGTTGCTTTTATTTACTTTAAAAATGATTCACTCATTTAATGGACCCATTCTAGGCACTTGGCTGTTACTGACACAACTTTTCAGAGGGGGAAAAATGCTCGCTTTATCTAAAAATTATCTTAAAGAAAAAAAAAGCATACTTCTTTTACTCTATAGTTATTTTTCAACTATCTGTTTGGGCAAAATTATAGAGTTACACCAGCCAAGAAAACTGCTTCCCCCCCCCTTCCACTTTTACGTCCGTCCACAAAGGGGGCGCTGAAAAAATTTTCAGCTCTAAAGGGGGCGGTGGCTGTAAAAAGGTTGAGAACCACTGATTTAGAGCATTTTCTTGAGTAAGAGGGATGGTCTCCCTTGCAGTTGACACATTTAAATTCCTTCGTACATTCATTGCTATCGTGGCCGGGCTCAGAACATCTGGCACAAGCAGTTGTTCCACGGCATGATAGCTTGGAATGACCGTAACGCTGGCATTTAAAGCAACGAAGAGGATTTGGAATATATGGTCGAACTGGGCAAGAGAGGTAGCCAGCCTTGACACGTGAAGGGAGGTTAGGAGTACTAAACGTCAAGATGATATGTTTAGTCGGTAATATTTCTCCATTACGTCTGATGGTAATTCTTCTCACTCCACTTACGTGCTGGTTTTTCATCTCCTCTAAGATTTCCGTCTCCTGAGTATAGAGAAGATCGGGCTCCGAAATGATTCCCCGTGAAAAGTTTAAAGTGGCATGTTCAGAAATGGTGATTAAATATGAACCTATTTGTTTCATGGCCATTAAAGATTTGACTTGGTTTTGATTTTTAATTTCAAGAAGAAGATCGCCACTGCGTAATTTTTTTACGGATTCAAATTCACCTATCTGATGCACAAGCGCTTTATTGATGATAAAAGGAGACACTTTAGAAAGATTTAAAGTTGGATCATTACGTTTAATTAAAAAGAACTTCGGATTGTTTAACGAGACATTCTGACGCTCCCCTCGAGGGGGAGGAGGGTTTTTATTTTCAGTATCCATTAGCGGACCGGAGAACTGGGGGGAAAAGTGGGGTCGGGCCCCTGCGTAGCCCCCCTACACAGGGGTAAGGCTGCATACGACAGGGTTCGCCAGCTAGCCCTGAAGCCTCCCGTAAATGATACCGCTTAGCCCCGGTACCACGCAGCCATCGGCACGGTTGACACACCTTGGCTTGGGCTTGTTCCGAAATTTGGTAAGTGTGATGAGGGAAGGAGGGAGAAAAATCCCTACCCGCCGAACTTCGGTTTGAGCAACTGGGGGTCACTACTCCGCCAAGAGCTCGCCCCGAACACACCACACCGCAAGCCCCCCCACCACGACAAGGTAAACGGACAACGGGGGGGGGGGAATTGTATTTGAAGCGATAACAATTAATTTTTTTCTAGAAATTATCTAAGTCCTAAAAACACAGTCCCCTGGCTGTCCCAATCGTATAGTCTAACACTTAAAGGTAATATTTCAAAAAACCTATTAACACTACATAAATTTGGCAATTAATATCTAAAAATAGAATAATGCAACTATATTTTTTATGAAATAAGATCTAATTACGTATTTCTAAAACTTAATATTGTCATGTAAGTTCTGTCCGGAGTTTTTTCAAACAGTCCCCTGCCACAAATTCAAAGCTGCAATAGAAAAAATCTATTACTCTTGCAAATGTTTTTTGGCATGAAGTTTAACGTAATCAGTGTGAATTTGCCGAAATTGCTGAGAACGGTGTTGAAACGCCACTTTGTTTAGTTTCAGAGCCACATTTGTGATGAAAGTATGCATCTTGGTCGTTGCGAAAACAGTCCTCTGGTAAGTGATTTTATTAATGTTAATTAGTTTAATTATGAGACATATTATTTATTATGTTCATGATTTGTGTTTATATGTAAGGGTAGTTTTGTAACAAATTATGCTCCAATAATTTTGCAAATATTACGCAACTAAGTGAAAACACACAGTCCTCTGCCTAATAATATTGTGCAGGAGACTTTCCCTCTGTCATGATTTATCAGGAAAATGCGAACTTCTTTTGATCCTCTTTCGAACCAAAGTAATAGATTCATTTCCTGAGCAATAGTATTATAATTATACGAACATTTAAAAAAAAACATGCCCGGACAGATTCTGTATAGAAAATGACGAGTTTACAGATAATCGCCCATAAATATAAACAGACTTACTTGAAAAAAACATAGATCCTTGATCATCTGATCTGCGATCCGTCGGTGCTAAAACAAAACGGAAGAAAGAATAAAAAATAGACCAAACATTAAGATGAAAACATAAGTACATCTACTAAAGATTTTTCCCAATAGTCAAAATCTGGTACTTTTATTTGCGAAATTAATTTGGTAGCAGTAACAAAAATTCTTAAAAGGTTTTCCACTAATGCTCTTAGATCTTTGCTAATGATTTTGTTGAGATGCTATGCTGAAAATTATAGGATCGTGGTTAAAAAAAGATACCAGTGAAAGGTATGGACTTGATACCGATTTATTGTTTCATTTCTTTTAGGAAAATTACAGTGGATTTTGAAGTGTGACTGCTATCATTGTTTTGATGGAGTTTCACAGATTGATGACACTGATGGTAGAACGATAGTATTTCATTGAAAAAGTTAGCGATGAAATGTCTTTCTGATAATATTTCGAGTTACTCTTGATATTTTTTTCCACTCTCATTGTTTTTAACTTGCCATTATACGGAGAATCAGCAACATAAATGAATTCTTTAAAAAAAATTTCTTTCGATTCTTTGAACCATTTAGTTAATTCCCAACCTCCCGTTTCAGGATAATAAATGGCCCTTTTTTGTTGCAGTCTCTTAAACCAAATGATTCATCCATGGCAACAATTGTTTTCCATTGCTCTTTGGATAAGTGTTTGTATAATGGAGTTTTGGAATGAAGGAGGACAGTAAGTCCACTTTCTATGCAGCTTTCTAACCGGTTAATATTAATGAATCATAAAGAGAAACTAGTTTGTGGTTGTAGATGTTGGTCATCTCCTTCACAAAGTGGTGTGGCTCACCTTTTAAATTGATAGCTGCCCGATATTTAAAATATCTCGAGGCACAGTACGATCATAACATCGCTGTAGTATTCGATGTTTAACCTAAATTAAATGAGTAAAAAGAGATCTGAACGTAATCGCAGACCTCAGACATATTGTTCTCCTGAGGTGATATTTGAGGAAATAACCACTCCTCCCCTCTAATGTTCCCCAAGAATTGCTTTTCATCCAGTGATAAAAACAAATTAAGATTCATTTAAGTGCTGAAGTTGAAAATTGTAGCCGCAAATACTTTGAAAATTTTCAGGCTGAAGAAGATGCTGATACGCTAATCGTAACTGCAGCTATAAAAAAGACGTCTGATTCTTAGATCGTGGTTATTGCAGGACAGGACATAGACTGGATAGTAATCCTCACTGGTCTCAGAGGTCCTACACAAGGTACCGAATACCTTAAGAAATGTGAAAGAGACCAAAACAACGAACTCGTCGCTTGCATTCGCGCCTTCAGTGACTGCTTTCATCTCCTGCTTTTTCGGCCAAGGGAAATTCAAGTTGTTTGAAATACTACAGAAGCATGCAAACCTTAAAGAGAAAGCTGAAGTCTTTTCTAATCCAGCTGCAACACCAGAACAAGTAGCTGAAGCAGGGGAGAAAATTATCGTTGAGCTGTATGGTGGATAAAGGTTCAGTCTAACCCTCAAAGACCTCCGCTACCAACTCGCTACAGAGGCTGAAGTCAAGACCAGTTTCAACCTGGCCAGACTTCCTTCTAGGCAAGATGTTGCATTCGCTTCGTGCCTACTACCAGGTGCAACAGTAGTTGGATCACAGAAAGGTTTAGTTTGGATTTATGGCACAAGAGCATCCATAGGCTATACTGCGCCAAACTATCAGAAAAAGGATGAAAAGGTATCAAAAAGGGAAATGGCTAAATGAGTAAAAGACATAAAACCTCTACATTTTTGAATATTTTGACGAAATGAAAACACGGCGAGGTTTTAAATTTTGGAAAAAACCGAAAGAGTAAATTAAGAAATAATTTTGAGAACCATTAAAAAACATAAACAAGAAACAAAGACGAGACGAAAACAAGGACATAAAGAAAAAACACTAACTTAAATTCAGAAATCCTATCTCCGGAAGGAATAGGGTCAAATGAGGGGTACAGAAAGAATCGACTCGAATGAGGATGCGTTAGCACAGCCCAAAGAATTTCTCCTAAGATGATGTCGAGAGAAATAGCCCCCGTAAACCTATTCAAGATGATTTCCTGCAGTAGCAAGAAGGGATGCAGAAATGCTAGCAGCTGCAGGAAGGCAGGTTTAAAGTGTTCAATTGCCTAGAGAGCTTGTGATGGCCAGTCCTGCGAAAACCTGCCTGAAATTACCATAGACATGACCCATGATTTAGACGACCTCGACGACAAGATAGCTAGACTGCTAGATTCCAGAGTCAGCCAACTTGCCGGAGATGCTACTGAACAAGTCGAAGAATAATTTTAGGTATACTAACACTCGCAATATTAATTAATACTTTCCAATATGTGTGCTTTATTTAACAAAGAATTGCTAGTCTGGTATGTTAAAAAAAATATTTTGCAATGACACTAATGAAAAAAAAATGGCTGTTACGAGTACATGCTAGTTTTGAGATTGCCATAACTTCAATGTCCTTTCAGCCTCCAATATAAAAACATCGTCTTCAACATTCCCCCCCTTTTGGGGAGGGGGATAATCAACATTTTAGTATTTTCATTCCCTTTCAGGAGTTCAAGGACGAAGAAAATGGAATTGAGGGAGACGAGTTGGCTTATTTGCTTGGTCCTGATCTTTCAAAATTAAAAGAATTTTTTTACTAACCCAAATTTGGAAAAGCTTACCTCGAAAACTATTCTGGCTAGCAAGACCATTCTGACTTCAAATTGTAAAAATCTTAATCTAGTTTAAACATGTAAGTAAGTATGTTTGTCGAAAATATGATCTTCATGGACAAAATGGTAAAAATCCGAAAAAAGTAAGAAAATTCAGCAGTTTTGAGGATTTTGAAAAAGGTTCCGGGAAATTGCCGAGGCCAAAAACTTGGATTTTGCATCTTGGTTACATCCCACACAAGAAGAAAAAAAAAAGGAAGAAACCTACTACCCCCACTTGGTGCAACTAGATTACTGGACAGTGTTTTATTAATTTTTTTGTTCTCAGGTTTTTTTTTTCTTTTTTTTTTACGGTGCACTCTATAATGTTCTCTGCTATTCACAGCAACGTTATTGAAAAATGCAATGTTTTATTAATCTCTTGAATATTCTCTTAATGAATAACAAAAATGTTAATTGAAATTTTATTTGAAATATGTTTTGCAAGAAGAGAACAGCAATAAAGAAAAAAAATGCATTAGAGTATAGAATAACTTGCCAGGAGAAGCAGGAGAGGAAGAGAACTCCGAAACATAAGAACTACTCGAAACCAGAACGCTGGTATGCCTCCTTCTGCAATCTAAAAAAAAAAAAAAAAATCACATTTCACATCAGAATAGCATGCAAAGATAAAAACTCAGTTCTTGCAGTTCCAATTAACACCAAAAACATATCAAAACAGAATATTTAGGAGAATGAAAGAAAATAAAATCGGAAGGGTAATCCCGAGTTCCCCCTGTTGGCGCCGCTGAGCGATAAATGGCGAATATGTTCGCCATGCGCGCCAATGCTCCCAAAGGGTTGCCATAGAACTTTAAAATAGAGTCCACAATCGCCATATGAGTTAGTGTCGTCGCAATTTTGTACTTTTGTGTAGGTGTAGTGCTTTTTCGCAAAATTATCGGGTATATACCAATTTGGTTGTTTGTGCAGAATTCGAAGAAGAAAAATGATTCGTTGTTAATCGTCTCTTGAATATTATTGCTTCATCATAGATATCCATTACACATCCTAATATTTCTAAGTAGGCGAAACTAGGGAGACTTGGTTGACTAATCACATAACAGTAATTTGTAGGGTTGGTTGGTTGTACTGATTTTACAGGCGCAAGAGCCTTAGTAGGCTATACTGCGCCAAACGAGAGTTTTATTTAAAAAAAGGAGAGATGTCAGAGCTAAAATCATCTAAAATACAATGGAAATAAAACTAAAAATTTTAACAAATATTCAGAGACACATATAATAATTTGTAGGGAAAAGCAATTTTAGAATAATCTGCGGTTTTCAAGAAATTCGGTGTGAAATGATACGTTTCGTTTAGAGTAAATTTTAAAAATTTCGCAATTTGTCAACTTTTTACCATCTTTTACGTAGTACAGGAAATGTTGTGATCACGAAAAATATTCACTCAAATTTGGGTCTAAATTTTGATTTTGCTCATCCCCGAATAAATCTTGAGTAGTTTTTTTCGACCTGTCAGCACGCGCACACGTACCAACCAACATATAACCAATGTAAAAAAAAATTTCAACCACCCCCGAGTAAATTACGACGAGTATTCTCGTGACGTCTGTATATACGTATGTATTATGTGCGTATGTATGTATGTCGCATAGCTCAAAAACTTCCTGCCGTAGAAGCTTCTAGTTTAGTATGTAGGCTGTGAGTGTTGTCTATTTGTGCACCTCCCCTGGTAGTTGCATTCGAATGTTACCAAAAGGGATGTTTTACCCCCTTTTTGGGGGTAAATCAGTGTTAATTTCAATGCAAACTTAAGTGCTATGAATTGGTCCGACTACTAGACGATATATCGCCAAGCTTTTGGTCGCCCAGGGTTTGACGCCAACTTGCGAAAAATTTGGCGAAAAAGTTATTTTTTGAATTTAGGTTCAACTTTGCGCTGTTGGCGATATTTTGCGAAGAATCCACTGAATGAAGTTAAAATCGGCGATATTTAGAAAATTAATCACTGTAAAACATTTTTTTGCATTGTTTCGTGGCAAACTAGGGATGCAAATGTTTGAATTGTTATCTTGCTCACTTCAAGCACTATTTTAACTCTTGAGGCATCTACTAAGAAATTTACACGTAAAAGGAAGTAGTGGGGGGTCCATACCAGCTTTTTTACTTTAAATTTTAATTTTTTTTTTTTTTTTTTGAAATTTAGTGAATGTTTTAGAATTATAGTGATCTAGGAGTTTTAGTGAATCTCCAAAATTAATACCATTTTTACATTGATTGAAAATAGAAGATTTACTACATTTTTTATCAATTGCCATCCTATAAAATTCAAGAAAAGTCGTATATTTCTTTACATTATGCATTCGTTGATGATTACAGTTAGTTGTAAGTCGGTGGTATCTCATTTGGGGATTGAGTGAAGAATTTCTCATAATCAGATTGTCACTTGCAAACTCTACTGTTTTTGAAAGGACTACTGTTTTTTACATCCATCAACCGATTTCCTGTTTCTCCTCTTTTTCTCCTGTTTTTATATGTTCGTAAAATTCGTGAAAAAAAAGTCAATCTTAAGAATAGTTCCTTTGTCCGTCGTCACTATCTCACTACAAGTAACCAACTTAATGATTCAGATTTGCACATTGGTGAAAACACGGATATTATTAGTGATAAATACTTTTGTTCTTAAATAGTAAATTCACGTTATCCAACGTTGTATGGCACAAATTCTGCAATTCAGCAACATTCAAGATGTTTTCCTTCCTTATAGCAATAGACTCGATTGAAAAAAAAAAGTTAAACTTGTAATTTCATCTGCTCTTGCGCACCTAGCAGAAATTAAAGTGAATTCTGTCACTACAAAACTGATAGAAGAAATTGGAGTAACAGATATTTTGGATTTAAATATGGTAACTGGTGACGACTTATCAGCATTTAAACGATGGACCGTAAAAATTTATTAAAAGCCTGGGAACTTTCTGAGGGTAATTCTTTTTAAGTATGCTACATTCTTCATCGTATGTATTGTAATAGGAAATGTGCAATTTTTTTTTTTTAAATTTTTTTTTTTTAATTTTTTTTTTTGCATAATGGTATCTAATAAATTGAAGGAAAAGGTGGGCTTCCGAGCTGTTAGACGTGCCTTTAAATATGTACGCTGCCTTTATATATGTTGATTGAATTATCCTGCATCCTTTCACATCTAAAAAGTAGGTACGGAAGAAAAAAAGTCAGTTTGGTATAGTATAAAGTACCAGGGAACCGAGCCCACTCGGTTAAAAAAAAAAGAGGTTTGTAAACTCTGTTTTTTTCTAAAATGCGAAGTACTTATTTAGATAAACTTGAAAAACATTTTTAAGATTTTGGTTGCAATTACGCATTTAAAACAGCCGTAATTTGTTTTAAAAAACACAACCTTATTTAATCCATGCTCACCGTAAAATCACACCCAATTTCATTTCATTTGGCGCCGAAGACGGGGGAGAGGTTGATGAGAATGGATGCAGAGTCCCTGTTCTCCAGTACGCATTTGGTTCCAGTTGGTTTTGACTTTCACTTCACTTCACACTTCAAGGTTCCCTCCGTACATACCACAACTCATGGTTTAACCGGGATGGGGCCCTGAAGAGCGCACTGTTCGTTTTTGAACCAGGCCCTAGGGCCGAGCAAACCCTTGGCCCAGCATCCCCCAGAGGTATCGTTTCACTTGGAGGATTTTATGTCCACGAACATTTTTAACGTACCCTAGCCATCATTAATGAAGACGGTGGATCTTTGATCGGCTGGGCTTTCTCTATATGATCGGCCCGGGACCCTCCGGTTACGAATCCGACGACTAACCGATCGGACTACCGCGGCCCACACCCAATTCTAACTTTATTTTGATCGAACTCTTTTAAATTTCAAAAACAATCATTCTAACGTGTTGCCAAAACTCGTTTGCCAAATACCATAAAAATTTTAATTTACGCTGATGTGATCAAATATGAAATGCATTGTTATAATGAAATGTGGTTGTTATGAAACAGTAACAATAAGAGTAATCATAAAGAAAATGGCGAAAGAAAGCTCGTTAAACTTTTAATGAAGGCACAAAAAACGGGGTTTTACGTGAAAACTCGTGTTTTTGCAGAAAAAACGCCGATGTAGATGAACTCAAAAACCAAAACTCTATCTTCTTACAAAATTTAACAAAATCGTTAGAGGCGTTATCGAGATCCGAAATATATATGTACAAGAATTGCTCGTCTAAAGATATTAGATAGATGTAACTTTGCTTCGAAACTTAATATTTTAAGAAAATTGAGTTTCATATTTATTGATTTTTTACCTGAAATATCTTACTAAACACTCTTGAGGAGGAAAAAAAGTATTTTAAAACTATAACACTTTTATACTCAATTTTGAAATCGCACTTGAAAAGTAAAAAGTAATCTGATTTTTATATAATGTAAGTTACCATACAATGCAATAGATGTCGGTGGACAATTGCCACTGCTTTTATCCCATGCATTTTGAATAAATGAAACAGCCTGTTATCTAGTGAAGCCTTGCTTTAACATTTCAAAAACAATAACAATTTAACGTTGCCAAATACCATAATTTGAGCTTGCGCTGATGTGATTAAATATGAAATCCAATTGTTAAACAAAACGTGGTCGCCACGGAAACAGTAAGAAAGAAAGTACTCATAAAGAAAATGGCGAAATAAAAGCTTTTCAAACTTTCAATGAAGGCACAAAGAAAACGGGGTTTTTTGGGAAAACTCGCGTTTTTACAGAAAATACGCCGACGTAGATGAACTCATAAACCAAAACTCTATCTAAATACAAAATTTTATCGAAATCGTTAGAGCCGTTTTCGAGGTCCGAAAAATAAATAAATATATATATATATATATACAAGAATTGCTCGTTTAAAGATATTAGATAGATGTAATGGTAGAACTTAATGTATGTATATCGCACCCTTGCTACAAAAGTGCCACAAGTCAAAAATTGTAATTTTTGAGTTATGACCGTCATTAGACGTAGTTCACACGTCTCTACCAATCTTCAAAAGAGCCAGAAGTTGCATTGAAAAATCAGCCGCCAAAGGGCAGTTATGGCGTTTTGTTGTTGTCAAGATGCATAGGACCCCTTCCACTGAAATGCCACATCTTGAGTTGTCGTCCAGCCGCACTGTAAAAAAAACTGTAAATTTTGAAGAAATTATCCGTATTTTTTACAGAGAAAAACTGTTTGTGATAAAATTAGATAAAATACAGGATCTCTCTGTTTTTTTAATTTCCGTAGCCAGTTATAAGCGCATTAACTGTTAACGGTCTCTTCACCGCGAAGCTCGATTGCTAACCAGAAGAACGTGTGGTGGTGTCTGATGTATAGGGTGTCTCTTACTCTCCAAGTTCTCACTTTGGATTTTCGATCTGTGTTATTTTCTTATTTGTGCTTCAGCTATAGTCTAGCTGCACTTTTTCTTTTCTTTTGTGGCCTCCAGATGAGGTTTCCACTTTTTCTGTATGGGGCCTTCAAAACGTAAAAGTGACGGTGACAACGCCCCCCAAAGTCCAAAAGACAAATCTATCAAAATTTAACGAAAATGTCTATGATACTAGTTTAACGGTCAACGAAAAATTGCAAAAAGCTTTCAACAACGGCTCCAAAGAGGCCAAAATCATACTATCCAGAATTAACGACAACAATATTGCTTCAGCTAAATCAAGAAGATTCCACGAAGAAATAGAAAGGATAACGAAAAGAGAGGACATTGTCCAAATTACACGTAATCAGAATATTGTGGTATGCACCAAAGACATTGGCACGGCTAACAACCTCATAAGATTGAAAACTTTCAACGAGGTAGAGGTGAGCGCAAGACTGATTGAAGAACCACTAACGACAAAATACGTCATAAAAGGTGTTAACACAGACATCGGACTTGATTATATTGCAAAGAAAATTAAAGAAGAAGGGATTGACGGGTGGAGCCTAATTCGGTTCACGAAGCGAGACACAACCGAACCAACTACAACTGTCCTGTTAAAGGAACTGGGTAAAACATAAAGAACTGATATATACACTGGCGGAAAAAAAAATCCCAACACCAAGAAAAAATTACTGTAGACTAATGAAATTTGGGTAATGTAATTGTCGAGTCAACATGTTTAATTGATTAAATGTACAAGATCACTGGCTAATTTAAGCTCAAGAAAGTGCTGTGCAAATGTGAAATTATGTTACTTTAGGGGCCGGTGTAACCTCCAGAATTTTGAAGGCCAGCCTGTAAGCGTGCATGCATTCTGTCATACAGGTGCCGAATGTCACTTTGTGGTATGGAGTGCCATGCTTGTTGCACTTTTTCAATACTAGGACAGTCATTGCTGACTGTGGATGATACTGGAGTTGCCGTCCAATGATATCCCATACGTGATCAACTGGAGACAGATCTGGTAATCTTGCAGGTCATGGCAACATGTCAACACTCTGTAGAGCACATTGCGTTACAGCAGCGATGTGAGGGCGAGCGTTATCCTGTTGAAAAACTCCCCCTTGATTGCTACTCATAAAGGGCTGTACTATAGGTTGAATTACCACTGTCGAAAAATTTGCAGTCAGTGTGTTTGGGATAACTACAAGAGTGCTCCTGCTATCATACGAAATTGCTCCAGAGTCCATGACTCCAGGTGTAGGTCCCGTGTGTTTAGGCCGCAGACAGCTTGGATGCAGGCGGTCCCCTGACTTCCTTCTTACCAACATACGACCATCACTGGCACCAAGGCAGAATCTGTTTTCATCAGAGATTACAACAGATCTCCGCTCCGACCTCCAATGAGCTCTGTCTTGACACCACGGCAGTCACAAACGGCAATGGTTTGCAGTTAATGAAATACCGACTACAGGCACCCTGGCTCGGAGCTGTCCTTGAAGTAAGCGATTTCTTATCGTTGTTTGGGTCACGACGGTACCAACTGCAGCTCGAATGTCAGTCACAGATACAGTACGATGTGCCAAAGCCATACGCAGGATTTGTCAATCTTACTTCTCAGTCGTGCCACGTGGCAGCTTGGAACTCGATCTTCTTGAGGTAGTACCATTCCTTGACCGTAGCTTCCAATAATCATGCACGGTGGAAACATTCCCACCAAGTCTTTCTGCAATATCGCGAAAACAAAAATACACCTTCTCGTAGCCAAATTGGACTACCTCGTTCAAACTCAGTGAGCTGTTTATAATGGCTTCTTCGTCTTCTTAAAGACATTCCTGACTAACATGAACCCAATGCATCAAGTTTTACGGGAAAATAATACTAAAGAGCTTTGCAACACGCTTTTGAAACAAGCCTTATTTACATGTTCCGAGTGAAGCCAGCTGCGCCACACCTATGCGCGGAGCACGAAATTTCAATCGATGTCATCTTTCAGTTGTATAAACACGCCTACCAAATTTCGTTTATCTAGCACAAGTCTTTCTTGGTGTTGGGATTTTTATTTCCGCCAGTGTATGTTGGCAGAATCAGGTACAGGCTGGAGAACTATATCGAACAGCCAAAGGTATGTTACAACTGCTTAAGATTTGGCCACATTAAGAGATATTGCAAAAGCAAAGCAAGATGCCTAAACTGTGGAGAAAGCCACGAGCCATGCGATGCAAGCCCTAAATGCATTCATTGCGGGGAAAATCATAGCAGTACCAGTAAAATCTGTCCGGTCTACCTTGAGGCATCCAAAAAGGTGACAACGACTTCACCCCCTGAAACGAGCAAAAATTGGGCCAATGTAGTGGCCGGAAACGGGCCAATCCCCAAAGACAAAATCAAAACCCAAACGGCGCAGAAGGAAGAACACTCCAGAATTGAAAAACTAGAAGCTATAGTAGCCGAAAGGGATAAACAAATTGAAAAACTAACTGAAACCCTAACTACGGTAATTGCGGAACTGAACCTAATAAAGGAACAACTTAAAAACAACTGGTTCAAAAATAATGAACTTTAACTGAGGTAGTTAAAAACTAAAGTGACGAATATAGAAGGGAACTCCTACGGCTTCCCGCCCAGCCCGCAGCCTTTTGCCTACTTACAAGACTGCAATAACCCGGAGAAGAGTCCCGATTGCTGGATTTGACACTCTTACGGGTCCCGCTTGGGAAAATTTTGAATT
>JAXGGA010023039.1:0-14062 GCA_038373865.1 Uloborus plumipes
ATGTAATCGTATTTAATACTTTAGTGTTGAAAAACTGAAGTTCTGATTTAATTTTCCCTGATTTGTTTCCTAATTCCCTGATTATTCCCTGATTTTTCCAGAATTTTCAAAATCCCTGATAATTCCAGGTTTTCCCTGTTTTCCAGGTCTGTGGCCACCCTGAGTATGTCATTTCGGAAAATGTATTATTTTGTTTTTGAAGTTAGGAAAGAAAACTTTCTTCTTCTTTTAAACTTTGGTAAGATTTCTGTTGGTTTCTGTGAGCAACAAAATTTCTTATTTTTTCTTTTGGCTTATTTTTGTGCACCTATCTTTGGGGTTGCATTCGAATGTCCCCAAGGGGGTGATTTACCCCTTTTATGGGGTAATCAGGGCTTTCAATGCAGACCAAAGTGATATGAATTGGCGCGACCACTTGGCGATATCTCGCCAAGCTTTTGGTCACCAAGTGTTTGACGCCAATTTGGCGACATATCGCCAAGTTGGCAATAAATTTAGCGAAAAAAAATTTTTTTTGGGTTCAATTTGGCGCTATTGGCGATATTTTGCGAAAAATCTACTGAATGATGTTAAAATCAGCGATATTTAGGAGATGAATCATTGTAAAACATTTTTTTGCATTGTTTCGTGGCAAACTAGGGATGCAAATGTTTGAATTGTTATCTTACTCACTTCAAGCACTATTTTAGCACTTAAGGCATCTACTAAGAAATTTACACGTAAAAGGAAGTAGTGTAGGGTCCATTCCAAATTTTTATATCATACTTTGAAGGAATTATAGTTGAATTATAACTAAAATAGAGTATTTTTTTCTGCTATATCATTTTTTTACAAATGAACTTTTAATTTTATACCACGGGCAAAGCCGTGTGGGTACCGCTAGTATAAAATACACTGAAAAAAAATTGTACTAACTGTTATAATTTCATAATAGCCAGGTGAATGTCTTTCAGAAACTGGATGAAGAAAAGGCCAAGCATCTTTATCAATTTTCACTTCACTTAAAACTGGAAAAAAAAATTGAGGTTAATCTTAAGAATTTGTATTTTTACACATTAAGAAGAGAAAACTAATCTTTATATTCATTGTTTTTCTTTTTAAGAACTGGTGAGTAATTTAACATTTTCTTTTAAATTTCTCAAAATTTCTTGAATTGCAACTTATCATACAATTATATTAAGTTTCAATAAATCATTATACAACATAACTTACGTCTTTCAAGCTTAACCTGCAAGCCTGTATTTTCTTCACTGCAAAAGAAAAACAAAAAAATTATTTTAATGAACACTTTCTTATGTAACTTCAAATGGAGCCATTATACTTCTAAGAGAATGTTGAAATCATAAAAATTCATTCAAGTCTAATCATTATCTTTAAGTAATATCAAGAACTTTCTAGCATGATTGTAAAAATTTAATATTCACAAAATTATACTAAGTATTGACAGTGCATTGTAATGCTGATGTTGTGGTTAAATTGTTTCATAATCAGCAAACATCAGAAAATGTACATAATAAATATTTATTCTCAGCTCTATTTTTCAATTCTCAAGTACGAGTGATGAATCTTCAAAACATCAACGGAATAGACTTAGAAGAAAAAGAGGGGGTGGGGAAGTAACTCAAGTGATTGTTAAATATTAATTTAGAAATAAACAGACAGAAGCCATGTAAAGTTTTTGACAAATCTAAAGTAGTAATTAAAATAATTAAAACACACTGGCAAAAAGAAAAAAAAAATCAATTTGGGAAAGCACAATTTTTGCAGAAAAATCCGAATCAGTGTTAACATGCCAAGGGTTGCTTCAAACTAGTAAATGAAACATATATTGTATAGTAAATATTGCAATAAAGTTTGAGAAAAGCTATAATTTTAGCTTTGGGCAGGAGGGCAATTTACAGATTCCAGATGAATTTAGAGTCGGGAAACAAGGAACAGCTTTTAAACAACAAAGCTGGAGATCTTGGCCACATGATAATGTAAAAACTACTCATTCACATCTAAAGCTGCAATATTCAAGAATACAAATACAACACTTTCTTCCATTTCGAATTTTTACAGGGGATTAGGGGAAGGGGAGGGGCAAAGGGTGTATGCACAAGGTACATTTTACCAAAAAATGGCAACACCCACACCCACTTGTATGAAAATACATTGATTTTCCAAAGTCAGGGGGAGGGCAATTAACCCTCTGACCGCCCTAAATGACGGGCCTGCTTTCTTCAGCTAAATCGACTACTTATTTTTAAAGCACTCCTTGGATACATTTATTTGGACTATTGAATAATTTACTCACTCAGTAATATTCAAAAGTGATCTTCTATAATCTTCGACATCACTTTTATTGTCAGAATCCATGCTAGTATTGCTATCACATCGATAGCTGAATCGCTGTCTTTTCAGCCTTCTGCTGTCTTCAGGGATATCCTGCATAGCTCTTCCTAAATACAAGGACATATATGCTTGAATAAATTCACATACAATTCTGATGAACTATGATGAAACTTAATTAGCTAAAATTATTTGCACACAATTTGGTAAAAATGGTTATAATTTTCAATTTTTAAATTCTTCGAGCTTTAAGAAAATTCTTTCAGATTAGATAAATTCATATGCAACATTCAAATATTGCATTTGATTAATTATACATTAAATATCTTAATTAATCAATTTTTGCTTATGTGTAACGCAAATTTTACAAAAGATAATTCTGCATGATTCAGGATGTTATGTAATGAGCCAATGAACAATTTTTTTTACAAACACAACTTAATACCTCCTAACTTTTAGCACCCAAGCCCTTTCATGCAATTTTTAGAAAAGCTACAATTAGTTCTATCCAAAATTTTCAAAACAATATTAGTATATCCAAGGAATTAGAACTTAATTTCACAGATTTTAATTATACAAAAAAATGCAATAAACCTGTTTATTGGACTATATTGTTTTATTATTATATTTTTTAACTCATATTAATTTTTGAATTTCCCATGAAAAACAGTGGTTTAGTTAAATTATTTTACATCAATGTCAGCACAATCTGCTTAGCAATTCACCATTTCAAAAAAAAAGAAATTTCAAAAAAGTTATTGTATTTAAAATGATATTGATAAAAAAATCTACAAATTCAAAAGTAAAGTGCATCATGAATAATCAAGTACATTTAAGAATACTACAAAGTAATATTATAAAAACTGACAAAAACTAAATGGTATAGCTCTACACTTACTGTTCCTTAGTTCAAGTCTTCTAGCTCTATCTTCAATTAAATGTAATTTATGTGCATCTTCATTGGAATAGCCATTTTGTTCAGTAGCTTGAACTGATTCCTTTTGATATGAAAAAGAAACGGAACATTTTAAACAAATCTTGGGCTTTTACAAAACGTTGCTGCTAATGTAATGATGAAAAAAAATGTTTTTTATTTTGCTCATTTTACTTTTAAAAAATATCCTTCATAAAATACAGCAGTTTAATAATATAAGAAGTATTTTTTTAAATAAATTGAACTCATACATAAAGAGATTCATTTAAAACAATGAACATTTTTCAATGAAAATAATTATCATTAGAGCAGTCGAATTGTTATGCATTTGCATTACAAAATATATTAAAAACACAGCAAACCAATGCCTACCATTTTTTGTCTCCTGGTTTCTCGTCTTGTAACAATTCGGTTTGGGATAAGTTCCCTGAGTTTTTGTTGAAACTTTCTCTCCTGAAAGCCAAGATGAATAATTAATATCAAACGAAATTCGATTCATGTACATTAACTATTTCTTTATAAACTTAAGTTAAGAAATAATTTTTTAAAAAAAGTTTTTACAGATAATAATTTCAAACCACTTCAAGATTTAAAATAAATTCGAGAGCCTAATAGACCTGGAAAAAACCCTTTATAACTTTTTGGTCCATTTTCCTCATTTATTTTGCAAATTTTAGCTACCTTTAGCATAACATAACTTTTATAATTAAAAAATTAAATAATTTGAAAGGGAGCTTATTATTGTAGAGATTTACAATAAACATATTAGTATCATTTTAACTTTTGACATTTTGCAATTCAAAGACATTGAATTTTGCTTTAAAATTTTGAAATTATGATCATAATAAGAATCAAAACATTTCCTTTTTACTTGCATCCTAACAAATAATAACAATCAAAAATTAGTAAAATTTGATGGATGCCAAATGCTTGCATTTTTTAGAATTGAAGGCATAAAAGTGTAAAAACAGCAAACAAAATCACTTATTAAAATAAAATAATTTTAGAGCTGCATTTTAACAGCACTATATAATAATTTCACTGTACATTTATTGAAAATTTAGAGATAAGGAAAAAATTCTGGTGGAAGAAAGAAAAACAGCATAATGCACAAACCAGATTTCCAGTACAGCGCCCGCCACTAATAAAATCATTGGATTATAAAATCAACCGCTTTATAACATCAAATCAGGAAGAACAGAACCTTTTTTTATATCAAAACATGTTAAAACCATACTCTAATAAAATCATTAGCGCTGTTTTATAATATCCACTTTTTTGAGAGTATTGTTAAAAAAAGAGGGGGGAGGGGGACAAGATTTTTCTTGCCTGAATAAAGCTAGAATTTTCTTTTTCTGCATGATTACAGAGGTTAACAGTTCATATCATTCAGTTAAAAATCGTTCGCTAGAAAAACATGCCTAAACGTCAAGATTTAAGAGTGATCTTTACTTTCAAATTCTGTTTCTCAAACAATAATAAGTCAATATTTTAAAGCCCTTGTGTAATTAAAAAATGTACTTTTTGCATGTAAGTTAAATTCGAATTGTGTTTTAATTAACTTAATACAAAATATAGATAATAGCAATTAATTTATTTTTTATTTTGTTTAACTTTAAAACCTTTTCTGTTTGTAATTTATGTATGCCATTTTATAAAATCAACTACTTAATGAAATCAACTGTTCTCAGAACAAATGTGATTTTAATAAGCGGTGGGCACTGTATTAACAGACAAAAAAATACCAAACTTCAGTGTAAATCAGAACACAATTGTCTGAGTGCTTCAAAATGCCTAAGCACAAATCTCAAGAAGGTAATTAATTTAGTCAAAGCACATTAGATATATTCTTTTTTTTTTTTTTTTTTTCTTTTTTCAGTAATGATTAACTGAAGAGATAAACGCACCCCTTTTACTTAACAAGAAGAATAGTTTCAAGCAGTTTTATTTCTTTCTTCCCCCTCTTTTACAATGACATTAAACCTTTCAATGTCACCCTAAACTTGACTAGCAGAAAAAGTTAAAACTACCTTATTTTAAGTTCTACACTACTTACTGATTTTTAGTGGTTTTTAGACTGCAATACTTACACATGTAAACAAGTAATAAAACCGGTTTTTACCAAAAACTTTCTCCTTCCCTCCCTATACCTTTTTGCTGAAGCCTATCAGTCAATTTGTTGGCACAATTTGCATGTGTGTGCAGCTGTAGCTTATGTGTTTGCTAGTGTTGAATTTTTAATGCTATTGTCTACACTATTATCAATTTTTACCTATTTTGCAGTTTATTTGGCTTATTCAAACCACAGTTACTGTACCACCCTATTCCAAATGATCAGCAGCTTACTGCATAATATGTTAAGGAATTCAAAACACTTATATACAACATAATAACACTACAATACTTATGAAAATACAATAAAGTAATTTCTTCTATGTTTACCTTTTCTTGATAAATTTCATTCAGCACAGGAAGGAAATTTTCCTGGATGATTTCAAATAAAGCTTTCTCATTCTTTGATTTACTATCCTTGAACTTTTCAGCAAAATCCACCCATTCTTCAATGGTATTGCAGACTACAGACCAACGAGATTTCCCATCAAGGTTCATGTAGCCGTTGTTATTAGAACCAGCATCATCAGACTCCTCTCTGTATCAAAACAATTAAATGATTACAAATGTATCAATCACAAAATTAATTATCCGTACACATGCACATATCACACACGGAGAATGAAAGAGGTACCTTTTTTTCTTTAGTTCTGTAGTAATTTAATGCAAATCCAATTTTAAAAAGTGCCCTGTCATTCTCGGTATGCGATATGTCTTTTTAGAATTCTCTTGTAATTGTACATTTAAAAGAAGATTCTGTGTTTAGATTTTTTTTTTTTTTTTTTTTTTTTTTTTTTGCCATCTTCAAAAGGAGGAAGGCATGAAAAACTATCAATTATTGATTTTAAAAAATAAGATAGGTCACAATTTAAAACAAATGATTTCATATTCAAAAGCAAGGATTTGATTCATTGCAGAGCATGGGTTAAATCTTAATATCCACTGCAAATACATTATTTGACTGAGCAAAGTAAAGAGTAAAATTAATTTAGATTGAAAAATTCCCCACAATTTCAGATGAATTTAAAATTAAGTAAAAAAATACAGCTTTTATTTCAATAAATACTTAAAACTTACTAATTAAATTATTAAAACAGGATTTTTTTTATACCAAGAGTTTCTTCAAGCTCCATATTTTACGTAAAATATGATTTTTGAGGGAAAGAAAAGGCAGCAACATTGTTACTTCTAAATGTGTTTGATGTATGTACTCTTTCCCATTACTATCCGAATTGTTACTATCTTATTCAGTTTAACCAAGATTTTCTAATACTCCAGAAAGAAATTGCATTTTAACTATATTAAATGAGGGGATCTGTACAATTTTGGAACAAATCTAACCACACCACTGCCTTTACAACAGAATAAGTAGAACTAAATTTCTAATGCACTAAAAAGAATCAAAGCAGCTATTTTTCACATAAAATATATATTTTAATAAAATAAAAGTGATAGAGAATGAAACTACTAGTTTAAAAAAAAAAAAAAGAAACATCTTGATCCTTAGCTACGAGAAGTTATTTACTTTAATTTCAAATTCAAAATAATCCTATTAAGTGAACATTTGCAAAAAATAATTTACAAATCAAACAATAAAAACTGATAAGCAAAATCACAACTCACTCTTTAACTTTTGTGGCACGCGTTTTTCTAGGTCTGCCTCGACCTCTTTTAGTAAAAGACTGATCTTTCTGTTTCTTCCATTCTTCCTCCCTATAAATTAATACAAAATTTTAAGAATTACTTTCAAAAGAAATCCATACATAAATAAAATTTCTCATTTGAGTAAAAATAGACATATTTTTCATTACAACACCCACTGTCATATTCTTATTTATAGAGAGTGAAATTTAAAAATCAAAACAAACAAAAAAAGTAATTTTAACTAAGCTATAATAAATTAAATGCATTTAATACTAATTATTAACACTTTAAATATTAAAAGCCATTTTTAATTTCTTTTATAGTCAATACCTAAGATAATTCATAAAATTAAATTGCTTCAAATATAGGAAAATGTGCAATACAAATGAATAGTGACATGCATATCAAACATCAGCTGTAAACATGCAATAAATAACAAGCATCTCAAATATTATTTATAGTTTGCATTAAACTGTGATATATAAATCAAATGTTAACACATTGAATGACATACTTTACATATCATAAAACAAAAATTCTAATAAACATTATGAAAATATAATTTATCATTGGATGATTAATAATTTATCAATATTTTTGCAGATTTATCGTTTAATAATGTTTACATCACTTTGTTTTACCTTTTCAACATAAAGGTTTAGTTTAAGTAATCATTACAGCAAAAGTAAAACAAATTTAATGCCTAAATTTTTATTCAAATTATTTGAAAATTTACTACTCTACATCATAAAATATTTCCAGTTAAACCTTCAACTATGGATAATACTTTTTGGTAAAAAATGCATGTTAGTGGGGATAAGCAAAAAGACATAATATATATTTAATAATTGACTACTTAGATTTTTCATGCTAAATAATTTAAAAGAAATTACCAGTCATCTTTCTTAGGTGCTTTATAGGGTTCCTCTTTATACAATCTTGTTCCATAAAAGTACCAGTACATATTACCTAGGTCATCAGAGCCCAGAGCCTGGACTCTCAGAGCTTCACTATCTATTGACTGCAATAAAATACATAAAAATTTTAATGCAAACACTTCAAAAAATAATTAGAATAAAAATTTATAACAATATAATGTTAATATTAAAAACATATGATAAAATTCTTCTGTCTTTTCATCCATAAGCTCATTTCTCTGCATTAAAATAAATGGTTATTGTAACCCACAAACATGTATTCAATTTTAATGGTGGTTGCGTTTTAAAGGCTGTTCTAATGCTTCAATTTTTTAAAACAAATATAATTTTCATTGCAATATTGAGTATCAAAACTTATTACAAATAATTGAATGAAAGACAACAATGATAACTTTTGAGGAGCATATGAAAAATCATTCTAACACTGAAAAATATAAACAATAAAATTGATGGATACGTATAGGCCAATATTAAGCTTGATTTTATCATTTAAACAGAAAAAATAGCCATTTTGACACAAAGAACTTTGTAAACAGTTCAAAACTGATCCAATTCTGTTTTTGCACAGATTGTAGTGTACTATTAAGAAAATGTTAACAATAGAAAATCAGATTAAATTATAGAGAATCACTAACCTTCATAGCTTCTATAACATCACTCCTATCCAAGCGATACAAGCATAAAGAATAAACAACTTCAACTTTGGTACGAAGCTTCAACCTTTTAAAAGAAACTACTTCAAGAAATGGATTTTCTTTTCCTTCTTTAATCCACTTCCTACCAATAAGTTTAGACAGGTGAAATTCCCAATTTTCCACACTAGAAAATAAAAGAATAAATGCATCAATAAACCTTGTTATTAACATTATAACATGGCAACATGATTTCAGTAAATCACAGCTTGAAATAAGGTTTTAGAAAGATTACATACAAAAAAAAAAACACGTGAAGTTTAGAACATAATCATAAAAAATGTACATTTATCAAATATTAAAGTTGGATAAAATTCCCTGGAAAATTAAAAATAATGTTTAAAAAATTATTTGTATTCAAAGAACAAATATATTTTTTTTTTCAAAAAGCAAATTATTTGCAATGCCATGAAGAATTTCAGAAATAATTGACAATTGAACTTAATTCCTGATATTAGTAATTAGAAAAAAGTGAAAGAATGTTTCCTTTTGAAAATTAGTTAAAAGGCAAGTTATTAAATATAACAACTCCCAGAAATGTTTAAGGGTTAAAAATAAAGAAATTGATAAAAAATCAATTTATATAATTGCATTTTCTATGAAGCAATACTTGAGTCAGAATTATGCCAGCCAATAAATAATTAACTAAAAAAAATGTTCTTTAATTCTCCAAGTTCAACTAAATTTGTTGACTACAATAGTGAAGTGAAGTTAAAAGGGCAGTTAATAAAAATCAAAATTCAATTACCTAAATTGCTATGTAAATAATTCAAAGTCCGAAACAAACGAAAACTATTTTTAGAAATTCCCGTGCAAATCCAATAAAGCAGTCGGGGATAAAAAATGCACCACCGACTGCAAAGACAGCAAAAGTGAGAATGAAAGTAAGAGCAACAGGAGCAACAAGATGTCACAAATCTCCGACAGCTTCCTCGCTTTCGACCAATCAAGAGGACTCTCGCTCAGACAGCGACCGTCGCGTTGAGCGATGATTGGTCTGTAGTGTAAACAATATAGAAGCCTCGCAGCATCAACTAACAAAAGGGGTTGCTATACTGAAACGAAGTAATTTGGCGAGATAATAATTTGAGATGGAGACAAGAAAAAATAGTGTATTTGCAATTGCATGCTTTTTAGAAAGAAAACACGAAAAGTTTAAGACTTCAATTTTATTTGAAACGCAGTTTCATAAGTAGAATGGTTTTTCAGTTGAAATCGATAGTTTAACAACAAACTTGGCAGTAGTGGAATTGAGTCAATTAGCAAATTGAAACCAAAGCTTCCTACCGATTGTAAATTTTATTTCGAGCGGACACCAAACAAAATAAAGCAAAAATAATTATATTAGTCTCAATTTTCTCCTAAAGACATTACTTTCTAACCACTTTTTACTGAAATCAAGTAATAAAACGGAGTTAATTGTATTTTTTTAATTCGATTTTATTGTTAGAAATTAGTTCTATATTGTATTGAAAAGATAAGACTATGTTTACTAAACGTTGCTCTGAACTAAAGTGATGTTTTTCCCCCCAGTCCCTTGGATGCACTCGCTACCAAACATCGTACTAGTATATAAAATTAAATGCACCGAAACAGCATAAAAAGATAGTTCTGAATACTATAATAAAATCATTTTTGAATAATCATATGTAGAAAGAACAAAGAGCAAAAAAAATCCCTAATCCACTTTTCATCATTTTAAAATTCTTTTTTAACAAAAACTTCGTTCTTAGAACAACGTTTCCCAACCTGTGGTACGCGTATCATTGGTGGTACGTGACTTACTAATCGGTGGTACGCGAAAAATAATCCATAGTGGAAAACGTAAAAAATAAATCAATCAAATAATATCACAGAAAGTTTTTTCCTGTAATTAATAAAAAAATATTTTAATTAATAGCATTATAGAGTAAAGGTGTAAATACGTGTTGTCGGTAGTCAAAACTTCGGCATTCAATATCGCTTATTTTTTAGAGGGCACTATAATTTTTGCCCTTAACCACATGTAAATTTCAAAAGATTATGTTTTTCGAAACACGCGCAAGAATCGCATTAAATATATTTTACAGAAATATTTGACATGAAAACAAATAACATGAAAACAAATTTGGTTTTAACATCTTTTTAAATTTCATTTACAAGTTACGAAATATGACAAAAAAGTGTTAAATACGAAATTAGAACAAGCATATTCATCTATGTTAGTGAGTTTACAATTTTAAATTAATATAGTGTTAGTTTTAATATATTGTTTAATAAAAAGTTACAATTGCTAGTTATAATTGAGCATGACGTTTAGGCGTGTGTGTGAATAGAATTTCTCCCATGTGAAATGCAAACATGATCACCTAATAAAATGAATAATGCAAATGAATAAACACGCTCGCAATAAAAAAATTCACGAAGTACAATCATTTTTACGAAGTGGTACCATTATGCACGATGTACAATCAAGTGGTACGCGAGCTAAAAAAAAAGGTTGGGAAACGTTGTCTTAGACTTGTTTTCCAATCATTTCCTCACAATATGTTACGGCAACAGTTACCAATATAGAAAAACTTTAACTAATATCATTTTTTAAGGAACGTAGTGACTTTCCAAGTTCGGAAATATTTCTTTCAAGAATCGCGAATATTCAGAAACAATTTATTAGTCGAGTTAAAATCAGCCGAAGTATAAAAATTAACTTATTATTCATGCAGGCATCGATACAAAGCAGCTGATACAAAAATACTATGCTGATATTTCGCATCTGTAAAAAACTAGCTGTCGTGGCCGTCACGAAACTTTCTTCTATATTTATCTCATGAATTCCAGTTACAAAATAAAATACGTACTCGCCCGAATAATTGGAGACAGCTCCAATTCCCCAATTATCGTAATAACCCTGCAAATGCAGAATCAATGAGGGAAATTGGAAATCATTGCAAAAGCCTTGTTTAGATTAATTGCAAACATTTTATTTGTTAGTAAAAAGAAACTGGCAGCAGTTAAAAATTTCAAATCATTGAAAGTTTTCAGCTATTTTGATAATTAAATAGCGTGAAAGCGATTTTTTAATGAATTAATTTTTCGCATTGTTGACTAAGCGCAAAAATCACCCCACCCTCCCCCCGGGGAGATTGGCGCCAAAATTTAATCGATGCTTGCTTCCATATTGGGTTAGTGTTATTCCAAATTTCATTCAAATCTCAGCAATATTTCTCGAGATACAGTAGGTGCAATGACAAAATAAGCACTTTTGATTGCTCCACCCCCCTTTGAGATATTGACACACAAATTGAATCAGCACTTGTACTCAATAGGGTCTACCTATGGACCAATTTTCGTTCGATTCCGCCTGTTACTTCCTGAGATATAGCAATCACCTCCGCGCAGAACACGTGCGACTGCTCCACCCCCCTTTGAGATATTGACAAACAAATTGAATCAGCACCTGTACTCAGTAGGGTCTACCTATGGACCAATTTTCGTTTGATTCCGCCGGTTACTTCCTGAGATATAGCAATCACCCCAGCGCAGAACACGTGCGATTGCTCCACCCCCCTTGGAGGAATTCGCTAAAAAAAGTCAGGTGCACCAGTTCACATGGTGGTACATATGTGCAAAAATTTTTGTTCGATTTCATTCAGTAGTTTTTGCTCTAGCGCGACCACAAAAACTGGTCACACACATACAGACTCACACACAGACACACACACAGACAGACATTTTCCAAAAATGGTCGAAATGGACTCAGAGCACCTCAAAACGTGCAAATCCGTCAAAATTCGACATTCGAAAATTTTCACGAAACCAATACTTTCTTCTATATATTAGATATAGAAGAAAGTAAAAAGAAAAGAAAAGAAAAGAAGACAGTTGGAGGAAGAGTTTATAAAGTAAGCAAAGCCGTTGACAAGTCTTTTATCCGTTGAAAAACGAAGCATTGCTTCCATTTTGAAATTAAGTTAATAAAAATCATTAACGCAGCCGAAATTGACACCTGGTAAGGTCATAATCGACATGGCTATCGTATTAGGATTTTTTATAATGTTCACACCACTTTTTCTCGGTTCCTATAAGTGATGCAGCTAGTTCTTTTTAAAAGTTCGCAGACGTTTTTGTCACTCCCCCCCCCCCCCCCCCCCGCCATTATACGATATAAGGCATCTCAAAATGTAGTGCCAACAACAAAACTATACATTTCTTTTAGAAGCAACAGATAATGTTCTTTCAGGTCGCTATACTATAAATTTCACTCGGTAGGACGGGAGGTATCGGAAACTTTTGTTCGTGTGTGTAAATACTGCTTCCACCGTTTTCCCATTGCCTTTTTTTATCATTATTACATTTTCTAAAGTTATTTACTTGGAATTATATTGGCATAACATGATTGAGAGTTCTAATTAGAAACAGGAGTTTCTGTTTTAATATTGTTTCATAAATAACTGAAGTTTTTCTAAAACGTCCTAAATTTCTTTTCATTCTTTCTGCTTGTAAAGTATGCTTCAATTTGAGCATCAAAGTATTGTCATTTGTCAACTATTTAAATAGAACTAAGAAAAAATTATTTGGAATTACGAAATACGAAATTTTTTTTGGGTCATTCCATGTCAAGTGTACTAGGCGTCCCCACTCGACCCCTTCCGATTTTGATGAAATTTTTTTTGGATGTACATATAAGACTTGCATGAAACTTGAAACCATACCAAATTATAGCTCCATAAGCTTTATGGTTCAGCCAGTAAAAATTGTTTTATAAAGGCCTCTTTTTCGTGTCTTGAAAAAAAATGACCAAATCGTCAAGTTTGTGTTTTTATTGCTCGCGACTAAGATGATTATCAGGCTCAAATTTGGTGATTCTGATCACTTTAGGGTAGAATAGCCTACTTGTGCAACAAAAGCTCCATGCACTGTAGATTTTTTGCAATTTGCTGCCAAAGTTGGTAAAAAATCGTATTTTGGCAAATTTTGACCATCCGTTATCAGCTTGTATCTGCTGAGAGAATGACTTTCTGAAGCTAATTCTTTCCTCGTTTGTCGCCTGTGATAGTTCGTCCGAAAGGTGTGCAAGTGGCATCTTGATAACTCAAATAATTGCTGAATTATGCGGATTGAAATTCCAGTCAAATTTCTTTTTTCTCAATTTTGTCTCAATTTCAAAGGGCAATATCTCAAAAAGGTCATCTTGAATTTCAATTTTCTTTACATCATTGGAAAGAACACACTTTTCTTAACAAAAAACGTTATTTTTATTTTTGAGACAAACCAGTTTCAAGGGGATATTGCAGATCAAAAATGTGTATGCCATTCAACGTGAAATCAAAGAAAAAAAGACATAGACCTCAAAAGTTGATGTCAATTTGTTCTATTAAAATTTACTGGAGCTATTGTACTTATGTTCTGATAAAAACCCTTTTTAGACATTT
>JAXGGA010023040.1:0-14058 GCA_038373865.1 Uloborus plumipes
CTTTATTTACTTTACATAACTTTTACATGTCCCTATAATTTTATTTCTTTTAAAATTTCTTTTAATTTTATTTCTTTTAGTTTTTCTACATCATTAAGCACTGAACTTGAACAATAATTATTTTTTAAGTATTCATATAAACATGGTCGTTTGTGAATACTTTTCGTCGTAACAAATACTTCACCTATTTCTGAAAAATATAACTCAAAAGGCATGACAAAAATTTTCGTTGGAAAAGTAACAAAAAATGACCGTAATTTTGAATAATCATGGCATGCAATGAATAATGGCATGCAATGATGCATGCAATGATGGCATGCAATGATGAATAATGGCATGCAATGCATTTCAATATCATTTATTTCCGATTGTGCATACATTTTATAGAAAAAAAGCAAGTGTCCCACAGTTCGAATTTCTTAACACGGTAGAACATATGTCCATTGTTTTAAATCTGTTACATTTATATTTTTTAAAAAGTTAGCTGAATTCTTTCTTGATCATCGAACACTGATTTTAAATAATAATTATTTCTTAGGTATTTATATAAAAGTGGTCGCCAATGACAATTTTTATTTCGAATCCGATGCCTCAGCTATTTCTGGAAAATATAACTCAGTAGGCACGACAAAGATTTCTGTTGGAAAAGTAACAAAAAAAATGACTTTAATTTTATTCATGAATAATGGCATGCAATATATTCCAGCATGATTTATCTCCGATTTTGCATATATTTTTTAGAAGAGAAAAAAAAAGAGCGACTGTCTCACGGTTCGAATTTCTTCCCGAGTGACACGATCGTCACGTGGGAGGGAGGTTGGAACTGGAATCGTTTTGTCTTCGAATGCATCCGGAATAGAAATATATTAGTGTCCTGGTGGAGCGGGAAGAAAAGACCAGAACCCCTATCAATTTCTGCCACTTTCCCGCGAAATTGGAGCCGGGACGCAATAATATGGGGAAAGGTGGAAAAACTGGAGTGGTTGGACATTAGGTGAGGCGCGTGCTGCCATTAGTCTCCTTCCCCAGGTTCCGGTAAATGGGAGCCCGGGCCAGTCATAAGCGAGGGTGCCAGCCCATCCCTCACGGCCGCCCCGTGTGACACAATCGAAGAGAAATCTTTCACACGGACTGAACTCTTGTGACAGTTTCGCTGTCAAGTGCCGCCGAGAAATGAATGGATGCCATAAAGATGAAGGATGGGGCTTGTTTCATTTTTGGTGCCCCCGCCTCACTCCTCGGGGGTGGGGAAGAGAGAAGTTTTAAAAATGACCTCGTCGCACTTGCGCCAAATATCTTTCATTATTTCGCGCGATGTCGCTTTTCTTTATACTAAAAAAAAAAAAAAGTGTATAGATATATTCCGGTGACAAAAAAATGTCGGAATAAAATTCCTCGAGAGCGCTGCGAAATAGGAGACTGTTTTCTGATCCGTTTTCCGTTTTGGAGCGGGCAGAGATGAATCGGGTTCGGGGAAAATTGAAACTATTTTGATAAAGATGTATTGGAATGCAAGTAATATTAGACCCCGGGGTCCGTTTGAGGGAGTTTATTTTTCGAGGCAGCACTCCCTTCGAGGGTCGTTATTCATTTTTTACCGTACAGCTACCAATTTCTGCATTTAGATCGACACATTCAATTTCTCAGCGATTCATGAAAACTTTTTGTTTTACGTAATAATTCCGCTGATGTTAAGTAATGATTGTAGGAACTGGAAATCGTTAAGCTACCAGTTTTTGCTTTTTGGTCGACAAATTCTTTTCGTAACGAAGTAGAGTAGATACTGTTAACTCATTACTGCCTGACATTTTTTTCCAAAGATATTTTGTATACTGGTTACAAATAGTGTTTAATGGACAGGAAAAATAATTAAAAAATATCATGTGAAAAATATTTTTTTTATTAAGAAAAGAAAAATCGTTTTTAAAAAGGGACGCTACCCACCAGAGGGTGCATACTTGTTTTACTAAAATTTTTTTCTGCCTACGATATAATATCTGAAAAGACATTTTATAAGAAGAAATAAAAGCAGCAATTAACATAAACTGAGAAGCTGGGAATAATTTTAAAAACTTAGCTTTTTGCTCTTGAGATTGAACGATGGAATTCTTGATAAAGATCATAATAAAACGGCTACATAACACACTTTACAATGGTTACGTGCTGCAATCTGTTAATAATGAATTGAAACAATACCAAAGTAATAATTTAACACTATTATTTGGTTGAAATGTTCATTTTTGGAAGATTCAGACACACTTTTTGGACCGTCCCTAAAAAGGGACGCTAGGCATTAATGGGCTTAAAGTACCTTTAGATCGGTATCCATTTAGTTACCAAAAAATTAGATTAGCTTACAAAACGCGTAATTTTCTGTAAAACGATATTTTCTGGATTAAACTTTAAGAGCAGTGAAAGGAAACGTTACCATGCCACTAATTCAATTCTAACCTAAAAAACGTGTTTTCATCTCACGAATGATAATGTTTATTAAATTACACTGGAATATTCGCCATTAATAACATTTTTTTTCCTTAGCTGATCCATATAAACGAATTTCGTATCTAGTTATGATGTGTAGTCTCCCAAAACAAGTATTTCGATTTTTCTTAAGAGTGACTTTCGTTAAGATTTTTGAGAAAACTTTATGTCTATATCAAATAAACACTAAAATCGAACAGTTATTAGTATAATCTCATTAAAACAGTTATTGAAATCGCAGTGTTAGTTTTAAATGCTAAACATAATTAACTCGTGGTTTCAGAATTATGCGATCTATCTAGAGGAGTCTAAATTCAGTTTCGGTCTGATTTTTTTTTTGTCAGCTGCTTTTCTGTACTAAAATATTGTTTATATTTTTCGTCTTTCTTTTCATCTAAAAGGTTTTGTGAACAAAAACTGACAGGGAGAGGGGGTGCTCGTAATATCACGATAGATAGTGTAAAAATAGAATTGGAAAAAAAGCGACAAACGAAGGAATATGTCCAACTATCAACGAAATGGTAGAAATTGAAGGGGCAAGCGGATAAAGGTGATATGTGACAATTTTGGAAAAACATACTTTTTTTACAATGGATGAAAGTGATTAGGTAATAATTCTTTGTTTGAAAGCTTTTTCTAGAATTTTAAAAAATGTCACATATTACCTTTATTCACTTGCCCCTTCAATTGTGTTTGTGAGTTAACACAATTGAACACACACTAATTTGAATTTGTGTAAATCGGCGAAATTCAAATGTCATATATCAAATTTATCCACTTGCCCCTTCAATTGTGAGATAGTAGATGCTAAGCAACACTGAGTGGAATAGAGATTGAATTTGAAGGGACGAGTGGATAAAGGTGATATGTGACATTTGAATTTCGCCGGTTTACACAAATCCAAATTAGTGTGTATTCAATTGTGTTAACCCATTAATGCTTAGCGTCCATTTTTAGGGACGGTCTAAAAAAGGCTCTGAATTTCCCCAAAATGAGCATTTCAACCAAATAATAGGGTTCAATGAATACCTTGGTATTGTTTCAATTCGTTATTAACAGATTGCAGCACATAACCATTGTAAAGGGTATTCCGTAGCAGTTTTAATATGATCTTTATCAAAAATGACATCGTTCACAATCTCAAGAAAAAAAGCTAAGTTTTCAAAGTTGATCCCAGCTTCCCAGTTTATGTTAATTGCTGATTTTATTTCTTCTTATAAAAGTTCTTTTTGAATATTATATCATAGGCAGAAAATTTTTTTAGCAAAAAAAGCATGTACCCTCTGGGGTCTATCGTAACTTTTAAGGGATGATTTTTCTTTCCTTAATAAAAAAATTATTTTTTACATAATATTTTTTTAATTATTTTTCCTGTAAATTAAGCACTGTTTGTAACCAGTATACAAAATATATTTGAAAAAAAAAAAAAAAGTCAAGCATTAATGGGTTAAATCACAAACACAACTGAAGGGGCAAGTAAATGAAGGTGTTATGTGACAATATTTTAAATTTTCAGGAAAAGCTTTAAATATATATATATATATATATATATATATATATATATATGGCTCATTACCTTCATCCAGGTAAACAGTGTGCTTTTCCAAAATTGTCACATATCAGCTTTATCCACTTGCCCCTTCATTTATATTACGCGTTACGCCGTATCATTATTAAGTACACTTGCTTTTGTTGTTGTTGTCTTGTGACAGTAGGCTGGCAATTTGGACTGCGTTGCTTCACTTTTCCAACTGTACCGTCATTTGATGTGAAGTCCGGTTTCCCCAATACACGTATAACATAGGGACCCGTGTATGCAGCCATTCACAACACACTCTTTCACACACAAAAAAGGACAAGGACATGCGAGAGAAAGCAAACCCATCCCCCTAGCCGGGATTCGAACTCGGTACCCCGCCATCAGGTCAGACTTCTCTGACCATAAGACAAGGGGGCCGACAAGCAAAAGCGAATAGAGAGGGGGGACAGGGGGGTCATGACCCCCCTTAAGCGACCAAATATAGCATAAAACTGCATGTTTGGGTCTAATATTACGAAAAAATTGCCAAACACAACCCTTTCTGCTCAAAAATTGCCCTTTGACTCCCCCCCCCCCTTCCGAAATTGACCCCTTCCTTAACCATAAGATGGATCCACCTTTGCCGGCAAGTACATTTGCTGGTGAGTAAAATTAATTTTCGCTCACAATGCAAAGGCAATCTCTGCTTGAATGAGAAGACATCTGTGCTATAGTAAGTCGGTTATGACAATTCCAGACTGGAAAACTATTCAAGAGTGCAAAACAAGAGCGAAAACTCAATCTCTGGATGACGTAACCAGGTCATTTGTGTTTGTAATTCTGCCTTAGCCCCAGCTGTGAGCCGGAGACTTACAGCCTATAATTATTCTTATGATGGATCTAAAGTTTTAAAACATTTTTGTAGCAAAAGTCAAAGATGTAACTTTTATCACAGCATTTGTTTCCGTTTTCTAACTAAGAAAAGAATGTATGCATGATTATATTTTCGTTCTTTTTATTACATGGAGAACTTTTCAAATAATTTAAAAAGAGAAATTTTGCAAAGCTTTTATTTCACAATTATAAGTGTAAATTTGTATTTAAAAATTTTGCTTGAATGTTCTTAATCAAAACATAAATGCAAGCGAAAAATGCAATGCTCGTTCGAAAATCATTCAAACTGTGATTATCTACAATTTTAAGCAATTTAAAAGTTTCGCACTTTATAGCAAACGTTTCATCACTTTTTTGTTACCTATAATTACATTTCAGTGTGTTCCAAAGCATAAATAAAACGATAATGTAAATACTATTGCCTTTCAAAAAAAAAAAAGAAACATTTCAGACCATCACTTCTTTCTTAGATAATGGCAACATTTAATACCCATCATGGATGACTAGAGAAACAAAAGGTGCTTCCCTCACAAATAATTTATGAAATTTTTCTCCACTTAGCTGAGGCATCCCTGCATAAAAGCGCGCATTAAGCCCACTTAACAAGAAGTACCAATTCAATCGCTTTAACTAATCGAAGATCCCTCCGAAACTAATTTATATCACATTAGGCGACACTTAAGAAATTGAGGCCAGCAAAAGAAGCCCTTGAATCTTAAAAAGCTTTTTCTTTTAATCCTTCTTAACTGTAACTGCCAAAGAAAAGTAGAGCAAATCGATTCTTGATAACTGGAACTTTTCCAAAATTTAGGAAACGTCAAAACTTATTTAAAAAGCATTGTCCAACCTTTCTTTGTTATTTTTATTTTTTTCTTGTTCTTTTACCAAGCCTGCCAACATTCATTTTCGAAGAAGAAAGTACAGAATAAAAAAAGTTTGGCGAAAAGTTTCGGTAAACAATATTATTATAGAAGACACGCTTCCAAACTCTTCCCCCGTTCTTTTTCCGCTGCATAGTTTAGGAAAAGAAGGAGCCATAAAAAATATTGCTGCTTTTGCGGTATTCTTTTTTTTTTCTTCACTTTAAGCATAAGAAAAATATGAATAAGTATCACATAAATTCTTCTAAAAACAGTTTTTAAAAATCTTTTTAAGCAGCATTTGTTTCATTATTATGAAAGCATCGTGATAAAAACAATATTTTTTGTCTACGATGTGAAAGTAATAACATGGAAAAGGTGGTGTTTACAAAATGATGGAAACGCTTTATTATTGATTTGTATACGAATCATATATGCGTTCAATATAGTGCATTGAACCGAAGTTTATTGCCAGAAAGTAACGATTATGGAAGTAGATATGTATTTGCTAAGAATTAAACAACTCTAAAAACAATACACGTAACAATGTTTGTTTATGATAGGGGGATCAACATATATAGATTTTTGCATAAATACTTATACACATAAGACAAATACAGAAGCTCTGAATTTCAAAATATTCAGTGGGTAGATGAAAAAAATAGATGTTGTTTTTACAGTATAATACAGATAATTCTACAGTAACAAACTATAAAAATTGCTAATTTTACAGCAATAAACTAACATTTTCTAATTCTAAAGTTTATTACTGTGCATTTTACAGTTTTAAAATGAAACCCCTGCTGCCAGTATTATACTGTAAAAACAAGTTTTTTTTTTTTTGCAGTGTAAATGGATACATTGAAAAGCAATGGCGATTTAAGGATACGCATTATACTCACATACTAGTATATGTGTCCTTTAAGTGAGTGAGTGTTTGTGTGGGGAGTATGATATGTTCGGATACTTGGGACCTTCTATTAATTAGACTTCGGATTGTTGGCGATCTTCTGTAATACAAAATAAAGACTGACATGTCATTTTTCATTCAGTTGACAGATTTAATCTTATCCTTGCGATTGAGCTGATTGGTGTACAATGGTAACGTATATAAAACAAATGTTTTGCAAGAATTAAATAAATATCTTGAATATATATCCCGAAAAGTATAAGAATATGCAACAAAATAAAAAGCACCAATTGCAGGAAACTGCGTGCATGTATTTCGGGGTTACTAGAAATCCTTTTTTTAGTTTAAAATAAATGAGTTGATGGGTGAGAGACATCTGACAAGAGACATTATTTACTAAATGTCTTTATTGTTACATACGTATGCTTTTTTAAAAATAATTTGTACCATTGAATATTGATTTTAAACAATTTGTCATTTGTGCTTCATTACAATGCAAATTTATAGCCGAAATACAATGAATGTGATATTAGTCATTTGAAACTATAAAGCATATGCACTTAAAAATGCTTTGACTTCAACAAAAAAATAAAGTGCTTACTGCAATTAAAAAGATGCTGAAATAGAAACCATTTCTTTTACTTTTCTTTGGAAAAACTTCATACGTATTTTTTTCGCAAAACAAGTTGCAAAGTTGGAAAAAATAGAAACATAAATATGACGTTCACTCTATGTTTCCACCTTAAAAATTCCAAGACGTTTCTAGTTCAGCCTAAAAGTTTTAACTTCAGCATCTGCGAAAACAAAAAAAATCTTAAAAAATGCATGAAGCGGAAAAAAATTCTTATAAAAAATGGTAAAATAGTAAACAAAAATAAATGAATAAACCCGAGTTGGAGGAGCCTGCACCCCCCCCCCCCCCCCACCCACCCTGCGCCTTCTTGCTTTCTAACTTATCCTTGCTTAGATGGGCAACAAGGAAACAAACAACATCAATCCATCGAAATGTTTTTTTTAAGCCATGAAATATTCTTTCTATCTATTTGGAGCTTCCTCAGAAAAAGGAACTTCTCAGTGAAAAAAGTATATATATATATATCTATATATATAAGAAGGGATAAATAAGTAAAAAAGTTGGGGAGAAAAAGTTTGAGCAAGTGCCGGCGAATCGGAACATGGGGTCATTAAGGAATGGACCGACTGACAGACACAGGAAGCATTAGTGGCATCTTATCTAATGGCTAGTCCGAAAGAAGCTTTTCTCAAACAAAGACGTAAGGATTTTTTTTTTCCTTTTTCGTTCTTACAAAAGCTACCTCTGCAAAAGTTTCTTTTTTACCCCTTTCAGAGTCCTAGAGATTCATAGTAACAAAGAAGTTTTTGCTATCGAGATGCGACCGTACACATAAAGAAAGTAAAGTCTTGTGTACTGTTCATGACATCTTGGTATTTGGGCGGGACGGCTATTTTCATCATTCGGGACGAACAAGAATAAATAAGTAAATAACGAAATAAATAAATGAATAAAATCAATTTGAATAATATAATTTAATTTGATTTTAAGAAAAATTATTTTTAATTTACCTTTACATTATTGAACTAACTTAATTAACCTTGCAAAGGTTTTTTTACCCCTTTCAGAGTCTTAGAGATTCATAGTAACAAAGAAGTTTTTGCGATCGAGATGCGACCGTACACATAAGGAAAGTAAAGTCTTGTATACTGTTCATGATATCTTGAAATTTGGTCGGGACGGCTATTTTCATCATTCGGGGCGAACAAGAATAAATAACTAAATAAATTCATAAAATCAATTTGACTAACGAATTTAATTTACTTAGTAAAATTTTATTTTTTAATTAACCTATTTTGAAGAACTAATTTAATTTTTTTACCCCTTTTCATAGTCCCCTAGAGAGTACCCCTAGAGATTCATTAACTGCAAAAAATAAAATGTTACTTTTATAGTATGATACTGGCAGCCGAGATTTCCCAGTTTAAAACTGTGAAATGCACAGTACTAAAAAAAATTGCTAATTTTACAGTTTATTACTTCGCATTTAACACTCTTCAACTAAAACCTCTGCTGCCAGTATTATACTGTAAAAACAACAGGTTTTGTTTTGCAGTGTAGTAGCAAAGTTTTTGTGATCGGGGTACGACCGTACATACACATAAAGAAAGTAGTGCCAAATTGCACAGGTTACAACCGTTGCCTATTTTGGCAGAATTTTCCTACATAATTTGCGATAGTCACATTTTTCTTGTTTAACACCGCATTTCAATTTCAGTACTTTTCTTAAAATTATATTATTGTTTTCAAACGGCATTTTTTTCTACAGTAACACAAAATCTCATAGTATCATCAAGAGAAAATATTTGAGCATATTTTTCAGTTTATTCCTTTCTGCCTTGTATTAGTAATGTGATAAGTAATGCGTAAAATATTTTAAACAGCTATTCACAACTATCTATTAAATATTACGTTTTCTATTTAACATGAATAATAAGAACAAATTCTGCGAATATCAAATTCGTTATTTAAACTGCAGAAAGTTCCTTAATGTTATTTTAATGCATTTTACGAAAACAGCTTTTATATTTTGGCATCTAATTTTCTCTTAGTGCCAAATTGTCTAGTTTTGATGTTCCTCGAATGTTGTACCATAAGACGGCTGGAATTTCCTTCAACAATCATGAAATTCAATTAGTATTCTAGAAATTGAAGAGGTTTTAAATTAGAGCACGAGTTATTCTAATAAATGAAATTCCCGCTCCGATTCCCACTGGAGAAGAAAGAAACGGGAAATGCAAACGATATCACCAATTCCCTCAACAAAGGGGGAAACCTGGATTAGGAACCAGGCCGGCTTCCTTTCTTCAGATAGCACCACTTTTGACTTGACAAAGCAATCCTCTCTCTGCTCTTCTTTATACTCTTTTCTTTTCTTCTTCTTCGCCACCTCACTTTCGGCAGAAACTAATTAGCGAGCCGGGTTCATGCTTGCCTGCATGTGAGGAAACTATTACGCAAGTAAAGGTTCTTGGTGCATTGGGAATTCCGGCGATACCGGCAAAAGGAGGATTCACTAATTACCAGAGAGCTGCTTTTCCCTTGCTATTAAATGAATTAGGACGTCGGAAAACAAGAACTCGAAACTCCTCCTGCCTGCTGATGCCTCTGGGACCACCGTCTTCGGCGGAGGGATACATGGCATGGCATACGAAATTCCATCAAGGGGGAATTCGGTTGATGCGAATTTAATCCTGAGGCGAGTTTTGAGCTGCGAAGTCTGATGAATGGAGTTTTAATTAGCTATGATCGATGAGGTGGTTGCCTAAGAGGTCTGGAGGGATTCATAAACTAAATTTTGCCTTGACTCCAAATATGCCTATACTTCCGTAGAGAGAAAAAAAAAATCTCAACTTGGTGCGAGTCGTATATTGTCGGAGGGCAATAAAAGCTCTAATTATGCGGAACTTTTAAATGAGCTTTCTAATTAAAAATTGTTGGAAGCTTTTAAGAAAATCTTCAACGCAGATTTGCATATTAAACTATTCAGCACTGCTTCTGTAATGATTCTTCAAAGCATATTCCAAATTTTAATGTGTAGATAATCTAATTTGTGCTTTTTTTCCATTAAAAAAATCAATCTCTCGCGATGTTTTTCTCATCAAAGGGAGAAATGAATTGTAATTTTTAATTAACAAAACCAAGAGACTTTAAATTAATTTCATTTAAAAAGGCCATATCTGTAAGCATAATGAGTATTGCTTTATAATGGAATTATTTTTCTTTATACTGGCGTAGAAGGTTGCTAATTAAATGATTTGCTTTTGTTTATTGTAATGAAATTATTCTTCAATAATCATAAAAATAAATCGCTTCGAATCATAATTATTTATCGGCATCCGTTATTTATTTATGCCTCTCAGAGTAACATTGGTTCAAAACTGCGATTTGGAAAAAAATATTTGAGGACTTTTTTTTTTTTTTTTTCGTTATCAGTGAATATTGTAACGAGTCCGTAGCACCTTCAACTTTCTTCAAATGAGCATTCCAATCTTGAGGAAGTAACTATAAATTTATTTACAAGTATGTACACTATTTACAATAAGAGCAGAAAACAATTGCTAAACATCAGCAATTAGGCAGCAAACACTACACTGTACTCTCAACAGTAATTCAGCACCACGTATCTAACGTGAACAGTAATTAAGAAATTACAAAAGCAAAAACAACATTCGCCCAAAGCGAATAAAAACGAGCACTCTCAGAAATCAACATCTGAAAAGAACTAACTGACTTGTGTTCAAGGCCAGCTATTTATACACGGAAAGAATTCCCGACAACTTTCTAGTAATATCTGGAATATTCCAAATCATTCATAACTTTAAACAATTCATTCAAGAAAACGTTAGAAATAAAAAGAAAAACACCACTCCGAGCGAAAATGTCTTCACGCTTATTAAAGTTAGGGCAAGTGTAAAAACTACAAAGTGTTACGGGGCCGGTATACAAGTGATAAAAGTGATATCTTCAGATACTTTTGCAACATGACGTCAGATAAAACCAAAACTAATGAAAATGATGCAAGGCAGGAAAAACAACAACTATTTACAAGATTTGTAACATTGCCCCCTTCCCAAGGACTGCACGTCCCGGGCAGTACAATCCCCAGAAAGGAAGCAAGGGAAGACTTACAGATGCACACATTACATGATGACCAATCATAAACATGATAAACAATAACAATGAGAACATGAACGAAATAATAACATTGATAGAGTAATATTACAAACAATTAAAGGCAAAAGTTATTTACAAAATTTACAAACAAATTACCATGGTAGCTTTAGATTTACTTTACGAACTATGGCCATAGTATGGGGCTAGCCGATCATAATGTACAACCCTAGGTTTTGAATGTGATGACTTCTGGATCATCACTACGACGTCGTTCAGCCGGTGAAGGACTGTGTAGGGTCCATCCCAATGCGACTGCAATTTGGGTGACAGACCTTTACGTCGGATGGGATTCCATAGCCACACCTTGTCACCTTCTTGAAAGTCATGGCCAGTGGACCTTGTGTCGTATCGGGTCTTCATTTTCTCCGTCGCGATGTTGATTCGCTCCCGTGCGAAGTGATGAACGTCCTCCAACCGGGCCTGGAGATCCTGGACGTACTCCTCAGGCGATGAAGGCGCATCTGGAGGGAGACCGAAGACGAGATCACAAGGCAGCCGAAGCTCTCGGCCGAAGAGCATCTGTGATGGGGAATATCCGGTGGTCTCGTGGACAGCACTGCGGTAGGCCAGCAGGAACAGAGGAAGTTTCTTGTCCCAATCCTGTTGATTTTTGGAGACCATAAGCGAGAGATTATTAAGGATTGTCCTGTTGAATCTCTCCACCATGCCGTCCGATTGTGGGTGTAGTGGTGTCGTTCGAGTTTTCTCAATTTTGAGGATATCACATAGGCCCTTAAACACAGCAGAGATGAAGTTTCTTCCCTGATCGGAATGGATCTGCAAAGGTGTCCCATATCTCGAGATCCAATGCTGGACTAGAGTCTCTGCTACAGTGGTAGCTTCTTGATCCGGAATGGAATATGCTTCGGGCCATTTGGTGAAATAGTCAATGGAAACGAGGATGTATTTGTTCCCACCAGTAGTTTTCGGTAGAGGACCAAGAATGTCGATCCCGATTCGTTCGAACGGAGCTCCTACGTTGTAAAGATGTAACTTCCCGCGGCTTCTTCTCTTCGGTCCTTTACGGGCAGCACAGGCGTCACAAGAATGACACCACTTCTCCACGTCATCCTTCGCCTTGCTCCAGAAGAAGCGCTCTCGAACCTTGTGAAAGGTTTTCAGGATACCAAAGTGTCCTCCCGTCGGACTACTGTGCAGTTCCTTTAGAACGTCTGGAATTCTTGATCTGGGAAGGAGTAACTGCCATTTGAATGCTTTACCATCGTCAGATTCCCATTTTCGATACAGGACGCCATTTCGCAACTGGAGAGATTTCCATAGAGCCCAGTATCTTTTCGTTGCAGGACTGTAGATAGAAATGTCTTGCCAACTAGGTCGCCGACTGTCTTTTTCCATTAACTCTATGATAGGCTTTAGGTCTGGGTCTTCAAGCTGATCTTTTCTAACTTGGTCGTCACTCCATGGATCGGGATCTGAAGATGTTGATGTAGCAGTAACTTGGCAGGCAGTAGGGATTGTCGTCCCGTACTGTTTCTCTATTCGGGAGCAATAATGGCAGTTCTCGGAACAAGGTCTTCTTGACAATGCGTCAGCATTACCGTGTGACAAACCTTTTCGGTGCTTAATCTCGATGTCATATTCCTGGAGCCGCTGTATCCACCTGGCTACCTGGCCCTCTGGATTCTTGAAATTCAAAAGCCAAGTTAAAGAGGCATGATCGGTCCGGAGCAGGAATTTACGGCCGTAGAGGTAATGATGGAAATGTTCTACAGCTTTAACTATGGCGAGCAATTCCTTTCTCGTGACACAATAATTTCGCTCCGACTTGGATAAGCATTTGCTCCACTAGGCGATGACATGTTCGTTACCGTCTATTTCTTGAGATAAAACAGCTCCAACGCTCTCGTGGCTCGCATCAGTGTCAAGTATGAAGGATTTTTCAGGCTGAGGATAAGAGAGAATAGGCGTTGATGTTAAAGCCTCCTTCAGCTGTAGAAATGCATCCTCGCATTCTTTGGACCATTCAAATTTTTGTTTGCTCTCCGTCAGCTTATGCAAAGGTCGTGCAATATTGGAAAAACCCTTCACAAATTTCCTGTAGTACGTGCAGAGCCCCAGGAAACTTCGCAGCTGATGGACATTTTCGGGGCGGCTCCAATTCTTGACTGCAGATACCTTATCTGGATCTGTTCGTACACCTTCGGAAGAGATAATGTGACCAAGGTAGTTCACCTCACGGCGGAACAAATTACATTTGGACGGGCTTAACTTCAGGTTGGCTTCCTTAAGCTTTTGCAGCACCTTCCTAAGATTATCCAAATGTTCCTCAAAACTGCGTCCTATGATGATAATGTCGTCCAAGTAGACAAGACAGGATTCATAAGACAGTCCTCGTAACACTGATTCCATAAGACGCTCGAACGTGGCTGGTGCATTGCAGAGGCCGAAGGGCATCACTTTAAACTGCCACAAGCCTTGTCCGGTTGTAAACGCCGTCTTCTCTCGGTCGTCGGGGTGTATCTCCACCTGCCAGTAGCCGCTCTTTAAATCCAGGGTCGAAAACCACTTGTGTCCGGAAAGGGTGTCCAGAGTGTCATCGATCCGTGGAAGAGGGTAACTGTCCTTCTTGGTGATGTCATTCAGGCGTCGGTAATCAACACAAAATCTGGTGGAGCCGTCTTTT
>JAXGGA010023041.1:0-14056 GCA_038373865.1 Uloborus plumipes
TAAAAGAGCTGCCTTGTTCCTCCAAACAGCCAGGAACTCTGAGTGCTTCGACACCACATTAGATACAATGTTTAGAATAACAGCACGTAGCCAATAGTAGAACCAAGTGATGGCTACGCAAAGATGTTGAATGTAAAACTTTCGCCTTATATAGCTAATCATTTACGGAGCAGTCTTTGAGGAGGGCGATTAGGGGTGTATATCAAGTGTACCCAAAGATAATTGTCTGCAGAAGTCTATAGGTTTTCTGCAAATATCTTTTACTAAATATGTAATTTTGAAGCAAACTTTGTGCCGTTCGAATTAAATCGAAAGTTCCTGCAAATGTTGCAAAAAACTCGACCTTTTGATTTTCTGCCTAGTAAGCGTAGTTTGAAAGAAAATTTGAAAAAAAAATCTGCAGAAATTGTGCTAAATTTCTGCAAAATTATGTCTTTAGCTATAAAATCTTATTTCAGAAAATCTGCCGTTTCTGCTGAAAATGTTTCCTCGCATTTGAATAGAATTGTTCTGCAGTTCAAGTATCTGTTCTGCGACGTACGTTCCAAATTGAGCAGTGTCGTGCTTTGGGGCTTTCAGCTTTCATAATCGTTGCCTTCAGGGTTAAAATATAGAGCCTTAGAGTGGGCAAGATACCAATTTAAACATTTACACTAGGGTGGGGCAAAAAATAAAGAGTTTTCCACATCAACTTCTAATAGTTTCCAAAAGTTGTCTTTGGTGCTAGTTGCCTAGTGTGCAAAATTTGACAAAAACCGTTTAATATCTTCAGGGGGCGCTGGAACACAAAGTTTTATCATAGCTTCTTTATGTATCTTATGGTTAAAAATGGGGGCGCACTTTGCCACTCTTCACACAAGCTGAGTTTTGAAGTCATAATTGTTCAAATAACCCTTTTGTGAATTAAAATAATTTAAAACCCAAACTATTACTTCTTATCTGGTTTTAGGGGGTCTAATAAGGGGGACTGGGGGTTTACTCCCAGAGTTTTTAGAAATTGAAGTCTCATAAACTTGATTATAGTATATATATATATATATATATATATATATATATATATATATAGTCTGGCATATGGCTCAGAGACTGTCTCCGATCGACTTTTTGAAGCACAGATCGAAATCTATCCCCCTTCCTCCCATCTTTGCAATTTTTCGTATTTGATTCTGAAAACGCAATGTCAGACACTTTTTGAAGATATTTTAATAATGAGGATTTTGAGGAGTGGTAATTCCCTTGGAATTACGGGGAGGGGGAGGTGGCGCCTTTGCGAGCCAGAAGACAAGTGCGATTCGCATGGAATGGGTGCCCCCTAAATTTTTGTAAAGCTTCTTAGATATAGAAAGATTTTAGCTTCTGATTAAACAAGGGCTTAAGAAATCATTTCTAGACCTACATGTCAAAAATAGGGACCTAATCATAATATTGGATCAGAAATAAGGTAGTCCGGGGGTTTTCCCCCCAGAAATTTTTCGAAATTGTAGTCTAAAATAAATAATGCATTTTAGACGATTTTTGATAATGCTAGGAAAAAATGATTGAGGGATGCTATTTGTATATCTGTACACAGCATAAAATGAAGTCTGTGTGTTTGAACGCGCGAAACTAGAGAACTCAATTTTGTTAAAAATGTCAGCGTTTATTCCTTTTTGCCCCGGAAAGGTTTATGCACCAATTTGAAAAAAAACGATGAGTAATTCTATTTTTTTAATTCTAATTTAAGACGATTTTCACATAGATTGCCAAATATTGGGGTTAATAATGACTTGCACATATTGTTATATGTCGTTGGAAACAACAAAATTTTCTGAGTTCAATGCAATTTGTTCGAATTATCTGTCGTAAATGCAGCGCAAGTTATTTGCGCTTAAAACTTACTTTTTTCCACACTTCACTTGATTTTAAGCACTACTTTTCTCATTAAAACCATCAAAAAAATTAAACTGATTGTTCCGCAGTTTTCTTTTATGCACCATAAGATAGAGCAATATTTTTAACCCCAGATTTCTCTCGATTTACAGTCGAGGATTCATGCTTCTATCTTGAACAGCAAAATAGTTACAGGCGTTTGAGGTAGTGCTTAAATTTCTCTTTTTCATTCAAGTTCTTCGAGTTTTATGGTGTTGCCATGACTACATCTTTTGAATACTTTGTTGTGTTTCTCCTTTATAATTTTAAGCTCTTAAGAGTACATGTATTTTATTTTATAGTGGTTGTTTTGAATGTTTTTAAAATGCTTTCAAATGACATGACCTGTTTTTTATCTTTACAGCATGAGCACAGCCTTGTGGGTACAACTCGTTTTATATATCATTATTTACACAGTTTGGTACTTTGTTTTCTATCACAAATATTATTGCTATTCAAACTGTTTCTAGTCTTCATCGAAATTGATTAGCTGTTACGTAAATGGAAGTAAACAAAGGGAAGCGTAGAGACGGGGTGCGGCAGAGAAACTTGCTGATTCTAGCTGGATGCTAATTAGCAAGGTGTGGTTGGAAAGGAGTGCGGAGAGTCGGAGTGGGTCCTGAAGTTTTGTTATCTCACAATTTAGTTGCCATCGTGCAGCGAGCGTTTGCCTCCGAGGCTAACGTTTCGAACGACCTTTCGGTGGTCGCCACCCGAGGTGCCCCCCGAACGGGGTTCGAAACTCCTCCCGGGGGCCCCGCTCCCGGTCGGGACTCGACTGTTTTGTGGGTGAAAACATTCGGGGAAAGTGGCGAAAGAGGTGCAGACACAGAACTCCAGAAAACGTCGAGAAAGTGAGGGAGTTGTTTTTGCACTCTCCCAGGCGTCTGGCGCATAAGCACCCTGCTGCTCTGGAGATTTTTGATCGCACACTGAGACGAATTCTTCACAGCGAACTCCAGTTTCGTCGATACAAACTTGCTGTGGTTCAACAGTCGAGTGATGATGTCTCCTTGAGGGTTGACGTACCGTGGCCGGCGCGCTCCCCTGATTCGACATCCTGGGGCGATTTTTTTATGGGAGCATCTCGAATCGATATGTTGCAACAACGTGAAACACCCGAAGAAAAATATCTGACATCCCAGTTCATATGCTCGAAAGAGTGGAACAAAACTATTCTTATCTAGGGTAGATCAGTGCATTGTCGATGGGGGCCGCCATTTGCCCGATGTTATTTTTAAATCTAGTTAAAATAAAAATTCAGAATGGGTACACTATCTTATAAAAAGAAATAAATTGAGAGTACTTTTTCTTTTATTGATTTCAAATCAGCATGTTTCTCTGCTGCACCCTGTACTAAAAGTCCCTCAGCACCAATAAAGAAAAAAATTCCATTTTTATTCTTCAACTTATACCCTGTCAACAAGTTTCGGAATCACACGTAAATACACGTAGATGTAATCCCTCTTGAACATAGTTTATAATTCTATAACAGCATTTTACCTCTGTTTTCAAGTTTTAGTATTATCATACTAGATACAAGTTTGCGAAATAAGATTTAACACATTTTCAACACAAATCATTCCGTAACTCACTTTACACGGTTCCAAGACTGTTAAAACTTCATCTACATAGATGTTATTCCTAAAACTTTATATTTCCATCTTTAAAGTGTAGCATAGATCTCTGTACTAGATTTTAAGACTTAGGTCCAATTTCAGCAGTGGTCCAATTTTTGGCGATCTTCCCCTACTCACCATAAAATATGTAAAATGGCATTTTCAAGGTGCAAAAATGTAAAAAATTTCTGGAGGAGAGTCCCCCCCTCCATTTTCAGGATGATTATATACCCCTAGAGCTGGCCCTGAGACGTCTGGACCATCCAATAATTTTTGCAAGTTGACGCCCCTGGCCGAAACTCATTCAAAAATGGAGAGGAGAGACAATAGAATGCATTTTAATGCCATAACTGGATGATTTTGTCCTACTACCTTTGATATAGTTAGAAATGAGCAAATCTATTAGCTTTCAGGGATGCCTGCCTTTAATAAACGGAACAATTTTTTTCTTCTCCTCCTCATTCAGGTAGAATCTTCTGAGATGCCCGTTTTTCAATTAAAAGACAGCTGTGGGTAGGCAGTATTTACATGCAGTATACCTTCAATCCATCCAGAGACTGCAGTTTTGCCCTCGTTATGGGCCGATCGGTACGGAATAGATAATTACCGAGGCGAGGGCAGTCGTCATTTCGAGGAAGCTGAACGTGCCAACAGATTGGGATTGGTAGCTAAAGTAAATTCGGCACATTTGGCGCTCATTGCTGCAGCTTTGCCTTCCGTTTATGAGCCGAACCGTACCACTGCTGCTGTCACGCGCTCTACTTTACCGTCGAAACTAGAGCCGCTATATAGACAGGCCGACGCATCAAGATTAAGTTTCACCACTTTGGATCCAATTCCTTAACTTTTACTTTCAAATTTTCATTGTTGCGGAGTAGGGTTACCAGAAAAAAGTTTTGGCACATTGCTAAGCTTTGCCAAATTCACGTGCCGCTAATAATTGCTCACAGTGAAAAATGACCAAAACGCGATGACTGGCCAGAAAAGACAACCACTCAAACACACAAACACGCTCTGGATCCAAAGTGGTGAAACTCAATCTCGATGCGCCGGCTCGTATATATAGGGGCCTCGGTCGAAGCGGCGCGTCCCGCCCGGCCCTCCGCCGGGGGGCGGCGTTCCGTGCCTCTCCGTCGTTCTAAAAGTGCTCTCTCTCGCAGGCATCGGGCTGGCGCTGGCCGCGGCCGTCAAGGGCTACCGCTGCACCATCGTGATGCCCGAGAAGATGAGCACCGAGAAGGTGAACGTGCTGCGCGCCCTGGGGGCGGAGATCGTGCGCACGCCCACCAGCGCCCGCTTCGACGCGCCCGAGTCGCACATCAGCGTGGCGCAGAAGGTCAACATGCAGATCCCCAACAGCATCATCCTCGACCAGGTGAGTGAGTGCTCCGTCCTCATAACTTCTAACTTCTAAACCCCTTCAAATAACTTCCATGTTTCGGAAAAACAAGCCAAGTTTAAGAGGTTAAGATCCTAGAGTCAATCCAATATGATACTATTTGTACTGCAGAGTATAATACAGCGAAGCAGAAGCTATGGCTATGTGTTTGAGATTAAGAAAGGTCGGACAATAATTTAAAAAGATAACCAAGAATTTATTGGTCAAACATGTAAAAGTAAAACAATACACGAACCATTTTAACTAAGGAAAACACTGGCCATAATCCAAAGGCAAAAAAACCGCCGGCCCTCGGATGCCGAGGACCTACCACTGACGTCGAGGCTAGCGATGAAAAAGAGAAATGAACGATTCCAATCGTATCCACAATTTATTTAGCCCCAGTCATGTTGCATGATGATTGGTGGCATCGGGTGGCTTGAGCCCAACCTAAAACTGCAAGCAGAAACAGAAAAAGAGTTGTGAGAATGCGTCCACACTAATATTGAATACCAACTTCATTCTGGTACGATTATATATTACATTAGGCATGAGAACTCGATCGAACATCGTATGAACGTCGTTTTACGCTATCACGTCCACTCGGATCTCGTGCCGGGATGGAGGTACTCCGCCGGGGTCGCGGTGGTCCGTAGTTCGCGGGACAAGTCGGGAGGCCCCGGATGGCACCTTCTCGGTGATGCCTACCGGAGGGAATCGTCGATCACGGAAATGGTGCGAGTCGAAGGAAGCAGTGGAATCTAAAAATGTGAGAATTTTATAATTTAATGGACAAAATGATGTGTGCTATAGAGACAACAACGATGGAGCCGGAGAAACGGGATGGGCCAAAATGTAATAAACTACCAAATAATAAATGTAAAATACTACCAAAATTTTAAAGAAAAATGGCCGACGTTCGCGGGTTTCATTCAGTAATGGCAAACATCTTTCTCATGATTGGTAGATGGGGGAATGAAAAACCCCCCATATCCTGCAGGTGTGAGCAGAGGATGAAAATTAAAAACTGGGGCGATCCATTTCGTCATCCAAGTCGTTAAAACTTAATTTATGCTTAAAATTTCTTGAGGTGTTAAGACCTATAACTCCTGTGACGGAGCGAAACGAGGACAAACAATTGGTGCATCTAAAATGTCCCTCCGAGATGCGCTTTGAGGATTGGCTATCTTTTGAACATGTTTCGGTTATTACAAGCCATTGGGCCCAAGAATGACTTTTTTTTTTATTATTTGAGAGATGGGTCTGGCGGAAAAGTATGCCAATGTGGGATGTAAAGTGCACTAAATTTCAACATCTTTGGTGAATTCCGTGATCAGCCGCAAATGGCTTTGAGTTTTAGGGAAAATGCAATTTTTCGACATTTTTTCGCAACTTATTAAACAAATTTTTTTATAAGTATTTAGTTTTGATAATTGGTAAGTGCGGAAAAGTTGCTATAGAAAAGCATAAAATTTACTCAAAAAATTGAGATTGACTGGGGTATAATTTTTTCCTTCTGTCCACGAAATGCGTAGAAGTTTTGGCAATTTAAGTCGTATTCCCCACATTTTAAAAAAATTTTGAGTCGAAAACTGTTGAAATGCTGAGTTTTCTCCCATATTGTATTCTTAAATAATTGCATTGTTGTTGTGATATATAGAAATGCATTTTTAGATGTTTGAGTAGCTAATAAATATAGCTTACTTATTGCTTATAAATTTTAAAATTTAAAATATGCCTATTAGAAAATTTGTGCAGCCTCTGCTAACCTTTGCATCCAAAACCAAAACTAAAAACAGCCAAGAACTCACACCAAGAAGGGTGAAATTAACAAAAAAATATCGTACCACCAATATCCCAACAGGAGTGAATTAATATCGTACACTGTATTTAAGAAGCAACAAAAATACACGTTTCGAGTTGAATTTCTGAGTTTTCCAGTTACTTTTTCTCCTATATAAAAATGTTGCTGTAAACAACAAGACATTGAAGGAAGATGTCTCGGGTTGGTCCATTTTTTGGGTTTGTCTCCATTTTAGTCCCCTAGCTAACGTAGGGCGTCCTAAAAGGAGACTATATGAATCCTAAAATAGTAATGGGATAATTAAGTTTTAGTTATGTGACAAAAGACGCTTCGTAAGCCAACAAAAACTGCAGCTTGAAGTGAAAATTAGTGAACCACCAGTTGAGCGACGCGCACATGTACGCATCAGCTACCAGTTTTTGTTGGCTCTAAAAGGATTTCTGCCTCCTGTTTCCGTTAATTCCTATTTCATGCTGATGAGTGCCAAACAACACGAAACTGGAGTCCATGGATGAAATAAACGAGTTGGTGGTGTATTGCTGGTTGTATTAGTACTTCGAAAAAAAGGAACTTTAATAGGGAAACTACTGCTATAATGTTTCATATAAATCAATGTGTACAAGAAGATAAGCTCGGAAAATTCATACATTTGTTACTTAAAAAGATAGGGATTTTTTTTTTTCGTTTTGAGCATTAAATAAATGAAAAATCATGTGCAAAAAAATTACTTTTCATAGCTTGAAAAATCGCTCATAATACCTACAAATGATATCTGAAATGTATTGATTTCCTGCCCTAATCCTATGCCGATAAGATGCTTTCAGAGCAGTATCAATTCCTTGGCCGTAATGCTTTGTGTTGAGTGTTGGTGTTACCTGCTGCTTGTCTAAAACGAATGTTTCAAGTGACTGCCTGCAGGTGTGCTATCTTTCAAAATTCCCCTTTAATCAATTCCCCCTAAATAATCCCCTGCAAAGTCCCCTTTAATCTGTATGTTCTTCATTTCAAAAGGGTAAAAGGGAAAACTCCCGGAAGTTCAAACGCAGGGTAAGAAATGAACAGTTCCTTCTGAACATACTTCTTAGTGAATATTCTGTTTGGAAGTTAAGATGTGGTTTAAAAACTGATAACAAATTTATTCATTCCATGATCGCAAAAACCACAATTGCTACACATAAATAAATACAGAAGATTGGGATCTATATCTAGGCCCGTCATTTAGGGGGGGGGGTCAATTGCCCCCCCCCCTGACTTTGAGAAGTCAATGTATTTACACATAAGCAGGCGTGGTTTTTGTTGTTTTCTGGTGAAATTGTATTGTGTTTTTACCCTTTGCAAAAACTGGAAAAACTTGAAAAACTGGAAAAACTTGAAATGAGGTCCCTGTCTATATCTAATCTTCCACTAATTTAACTCCAGATTTTGAAAATAATTCAATCCCTACCCAATGCACATTGAAGACAGACGGGTGAACAGCTGGGCGCGTAGGGCACATCCCACGTCACTACTCCAGAGTCACGTGACTCCCCATTCCAGTGGCGTAACTACTCGTTGGTTTCAGGGGGGGTTATATTCAAAGTTGTCGCGAGGTTAAAAAAATGGCGGCGGCGGAGGGGGGGAGTGGCAACCCCTTTTTCCCATACTTTATATGTATGTATGTGTGTATACATATGTAGTACGTACTTACTGGACGGCCTTTCAAAGAGTAATAACCTCTGACACTAAAATTGTGCTGTAATCTTGAGAAATATTACTGCAGAAAAATAAAAGGGGGGTTTGGGGGTTCGCCCCCAGAAATTTTCAAAAATTGTACCTTTAAAAACTCCATTCTAGACTATCTTGGTGATGTTCCAGGAGAGGGTGTTCGATCTCTTACTCAGTCAGTAAAACACGATTGTCAGCCATTTTTAATAATGTGAAAAAAAGTGATAAGATACAAAAATTCTTCCAAGCGATTTTTTCGAAATTTGGAGGCCTACCCCTGGAAATTTTTGACATTTATTTCCTAAAAAACGATCCTTAATCGTTCTGGGAAGGGGAGGGGGTGGCAATGAAGTCTGTAATACCATGATATTCACAGGAGAATCGTACTTTTTCACTCTAGGTTTTTTTATATTTTTTCACCTCATTTTTTAATTTTTTGGACCAACGTTTCGGGGGGGGGGGTTGTCCCCAAAACACCCCCCATAGTTACGCCACTGCCCCATTCCAACTCGAAACGAAACTAATCTGCTTTTGTCTGTAAAAAACTTTTAAAATATTACACTGAAATAAGGGACAAACTGTTTTTCGACTTTTTGGGGGTCATTCTGAGTTTATTGAAATTTAAGCTGAAAATTCTGCATCGTCCATTGGAGATAATCATTTTATCCAATTCATAAATACACCCCACTGGACACCCATATTTATGATGCTTGAATGTAGGGCATTTTTAAGTGCACAACTTCTTAACTTCTGAAAAGGTGTGTAAAAGTTGTGCAGATCCTGTAATGTCATTGGAAACAATCATTTTTCCCGCGTGTTATCCGCAGCGACGTATAATCCGCAGATCCTAAAATGGGACTAATGGGGAGACAAAAAATATCTTCGTATAATCTGCGGATAATAAGATGGCAAAAAACGATGTCGCGATTTTGATTTGACACGCAATCCCAGCAACTAAAGGAATGTGAAGATGAAGCTCTTATTAAAATGATCCAAAAAGAGTACACATTGATTCTCGAGATCGCGACGACAGTCCGCGCATTCCTCCCAGACGAGAGCGAACGAAGACGGAGGCGCCGACAACAATACAAGTAAAGAATTAATACTTTGTGGCCCAATTGTATTTGGAGAGATAACAATATAATTTTTTTTTTCTAGAAATTATCTAAGCGCCAAAAACACAGTCCCCTGGCTGTCCCAATCCCATAGTCTAACTGTTAAAGGTAGTATTTCAAAAAACTTATTAACACTACATAAATTTGGCAACTAATATCTAAAAATAGAATAATGAAGCTATATTTTTCTTATGAAATAAGGTATAATTAAGTATTTCTAAAACTTAAAATTGTCATGTAAAGTCTGTCCGGTGTTTTTTCAAACAGTCCCCTGCAACAAATTCAAAGCTGTAATACGAAAAATCAAACAAGCCATCATTCACTGTTTTGCGAATGATGGCCACTCCGTCGTCGGTCACTTTCACGTCATGCAGCCCGCATTGCGGAAAAGGAGACTCGGGCTGCGTGAAAAACACGACGGAGCCGCGTCCGTGGAGGGATCCTGCCGTGAACGGAGGTTCGATGAGTTGCATCGAGGAAGGAAAGGAAAAAAAGGGTCGGATAACACGCAGAAAATATGCAATACACCGCCAACTCGACCATGCCTTTAAGCTTATTCTGCTCTCATCAGCATGGAATACGAAATTAGTCGATCTGGAGGCAAAAATCCTCTTATATAGCAAAGAGAGCCAAAAAAAACTGTGCATGTTTCTGCCTTAGCCCTTGCTTAGGGGCGGTTACTCACTGCTTTATACCTTGCGCTCTGCCCAAAAAAATTTACGAGTTGTACGCCACGAGTTGTACGAGTAGTACTGCCCAAAAAAATTTACGAGTTGTAAAAAATTACGAGTGCGGTCGCTCGCTGGTATTTCTAATTTCACATTAGCTATCAGTTCTTTTTGGCTCTCTTTGCTATATAAGAGGATTTTTGCCTCCAGATCGACTAATTTCGTATTCCATGCTGATGAGAGCAGAATAAGCTCGAAACAGCTGTCCATGGATCGAAACGGTCGAGTAGGCAGTGTGTTGCATGTTTCTGCGGTTACTCACTGCTTTACACGCAGGAAATATATCTTGAATAAGAGCTCGTCCCCGTTCCATCTGCAAAATCTCTCTGTCTTGCAGTACCGTAACCCGGGCAACCCGCTGGCCCACTACGACGCCACGGCCGAGGAGATCCTGGAGCAGTGCGAGGGCCGCCTGGACATGGTGGTGATGGGCGCCGGCACCGGCGGCACGCTCACCGGCATCGGCCGCAAGATCAAGGAGCGCTGTCCCGCCTGCAAGGTAACACACTCCCTCTCTATGGCTTCGCTAGTTAAACGCCGTTCCGCTATTCCTTGTACTTGTTTCACTGAAGAAAACTGTTACTTTTTTCTTGCTCAATCTGCTATCGATGTAATTATTTAATTTTCGTTTGAAAAAATGAAATAATCATTATGGAAAAATTGTATCGACTCGGAGCTTCGTCTGCAGTACTGATGGTGTTAAAAGTGTTGTGAATATCTGTCATTTTTATGTTCCTTTATTCTTACCTCCAGCTTTACCTCCACGGTGATTTGCCTGCCGTGCTTTGTTTAGCGTGGAGTCTATGGGTTTGCCGAGCAATGGCCGGGTTTTCGCCGGTCACCGGTGTCTATTGATGAATGAACGCACCCCAGTAACATTTTGAATCGTATACTGCCCGTAATGTAAATAACAGCCGTCAATGAACAGGGTGTTTCATATTGAATGGCACGAAAAGAATAGCGCAGTGTGACTGCCCTGATAGATTTATTCAGCCAAAACGAATTTATTCTGCAACTACAACGACACAAGTTTTGTTTGGCAACAGTTAAAAATAATCGAATGACGAACACGGCGCTAGAGGTGCTGTTGAACAAAATGTCGTCCATGTAGGAGAAAGCGTGCTGCGTTTTCGTACAATTAATGGGGACGTTTACCAAGAGGTGGGGACGCGTTACATCTGTGAATGGTTGGTCTCCCAGCTGAGTTAGCTGTTCCTGATTTTCTTTTGCAGCAAGACGGTGCTCCCTCACATTGGAATAAAAACGTACGTGAGTTCCCGAATGAACGTCTACCCCATCGCTGAATTGGCCGTTCTGGGAAAATGATTTAACATTTCTTTATTGGGCCACAAGATCCTCAGATCTAACACCTTCTGATTTTTTTCTCTGGTGTTTTGTTAAAGACTAGGTGTTTGTGCCTCCACTTCCTCAGAACTAGAGGAACTGAAGCAGCGGATAACTGAAGTGTTCAACTCCATCACTAGGGATATGCTATCACGAGTGCGGTCGGAGCTCGATTACCGTGTAGACATTTGTCGAGTCAGCGGCGGGGCACATATCGAGCACCCGTAGAAACTTGAATAAAAGTAGTTTTCAGATGAATTTGAATTTTCTAAATGTATCAATTACAACGTTCGGAATCGTGTTCTATTTTTGTCCCATTCAATGTGAAACACCCTGTAAAGCGACAACGAAAAAAAGAGAGTTGTCATTTCTCTCTCTCGGGGGCGCCCCCACCGGCATCGGAGCGAGATGGTCCCCTGCCGCGGAATGACCGACTCCCTTTCCGTAACCGTCGTCTGCTTTGATCGTGCGCTTCTTGCATTCCATTCCTTAGGCATTCTGCGAGGGTTGTTTTTCTTAACCTCTGATAGGCTACAAAAAAAAAAAGAGACTGATGAATGTACAAAAAATATTTTTTTATCAAAAGTAATGTGCAATGCAGGTTATATCTCCACATAATCACCTTGACACTTGAGACATTTGTCATATCTGCGAGCAAACGCTACTATACCCTCCTCGTAAGATGTTGCCGCCGAGGATCGGAAGCGAGTTTTGACCGGGGCTGCAGAGTCGGAGTCGGAAGGATTTGGGACCGAAGGAGTCGGAGTCGCTGAAAAACATCTCGACTCCGACCACCTCCGATTTGGTTGAAATTTTATGGAAGTGAAAGCATGTCTTTGAAACTAACATATACAAATTTTCAGTTTCCAAAATCCAAATCCTAAGCATCTAGGATCCCTAAAAAAAGGGCTTCAAAACGGCGGGTCTGCTTTGTGCAACGAATTGCTATGTTTGGGCTTATGTTGTAAAAAAGTTCATAACACTCCAGATCTGAAACGTTAAGAGCTTAAAGTGCATTTAGTTGCTAATACAGTACAGAATCTTTTATCCGGGAACCAAAATACCGGGAAACCAGAAAACCGGCAACATTTTGTCGATTTTTCCGCCACTTTTTAAAATACGCATTTTCGGCAATTTCTAAAAATGAAGAGCTTTTTTTTTTTCTTTTGAAATACCTAAATGAATATGAACGGTTTCTTCATAAATACCATATAAGTGGCTTATAGCTCAGAAATTTTTAATATTGTAATATCTATAAGCACTTCTGGATCGTTTTCTCTTCAGATTTTAAGATGCATTACTATTTGTTATAGTAACTTGGGTTTTATAAACAATTGACAAATATCACTTCGTAGTGATTCAGAAAACCTGGATATTCAGTTATCCGGGATAGCTGTGGTCCCAAACATCCCGGATAATTGGTTCTCTACTGTACGGTCAAAAGTGACATGAAATCTAAACAAACATGATGCAAAAGCTCGTACTTTTTTTTTTGGCAAAGTATTTGTTTTGAAAGGGTTACAGTTGCAGAGCTTCAATATTGATTTTAAAAAAATATTTTGTCATCCAAAGTGGCTATTAAAATCCTTCATATGAAAAACAGCCATTTTTCAACTCGTTATAGATGAAGTTCGCCACTTTCAATCTTCTTTTTCGTCAGTACGATTGGAAAGAACAGATTTTTTTTCTATAAAAATAGGTTTCTTTTTGGTAGTGTTCTTTTCATGTATAGTTTTTGTTGTTTTTTCAATAAAATATGCATTGAATGTGTATATCTTTGAAATGACGGACCTGTTTTCAAATATCGTATTTACGTTGCACTTAAAGTAGAATATCCTTATAAAGCATAATGAAAACGTAAGTGAAGCAATGTATACCCTCGACGATAAATAAATCAAATAATACAAAGAAATATAAACATTGCTGACGGTAATAGATTGGTGAATATTAAATGAAAAATACAGCAGATGATAAATTTATAAAAATCATGTATTGACCCACTCTTATGAACAGGGCTTGGCTAACTAAAAGTGAGGCCAGCAATGCTATGGACCACCCTCCTCTATTTTATCACTTATTTAATTAACACAAAATAATATTTCTATTCTTTGGGGGCCCTAGCACATAGCAACCAGGGGTGGGGGGTTACTCTGCAATCCTTGTGTTTGCACAAGCCTTATACCGACAGATTTTGTATATCCTTTCTCAACTTGACTCTATAATAGCTCAATTAAATAGGGAAGAGCCTATTTCTCCCTCCCATAAACAAATATTCAAAAGAAACAAATACAAATACAAATACCAATGTGACGACCAGCAACAGGCTCTGGGCCCAACTGGGCTGGTCCTAGTCAAATTATAGATCCCAATGAAGATCAATGGCCCTCTTAAAACTATCTACTCCCTTGCTCCTTACCGCCTCTTCCGGTAAACTATTCCAAGTTCCCACTACTCTG
>JAXGGA010023042.1:0-14053 GCA_038373865.1 Uloborus plumipes
ACGAATTCAACACCAGATTTTCAGATTTTGAGAGTATCAAGAATGAAGTGGCTCTGTTCAGTAACCCAGTCACGGCAAACATTGAGGAACAACCGGCAAACCTGCAATTAGAACTTTGCGATCTCCAGGCTGACCCGTTCTTTCAAACAAGAACCGAAAGGGGATTTGAGTTCTTCAAGTTGCTTCCAACTGAACGGTTCCCCAATCTACGTGACTTCGGACTGAAAATAACTTCTATGTTCGGGAGCACATATTTATGTGAAAGTGCTTTTTCGGTGATGAACTCTATCCAAAATCACCACAGGACCTCTCTCTCTGACAGTTCACTGTTAGACCTTCTTCGGCTGGCAACGACTAACATCGATGTCGACATTCCTGCCCTTGTAAAGAAGGCTGATAGGCCTCAGTTTTCACATTAAAATGTAAGTAAGTTGTTTGTAATTGTAATTAATTGTTCAACTATTAACTGTAATTGAATATAACAGGCTATTGTTCAACTTTTTCAAACTGCAGCCCGCCAGGTGATCAGTGACCGAAATTCTGGCCCGAGGGCTCTTAGCAGTTGGACAGCCCTGTGCTAGGTCATAAGGAAAAATATTCCATGTAGCCAATTGGCAACTCTATGCAGTGTAGGGTTAAGAGTGGAATTTCAGTGGAGACATTTTCAATTTGAGATTTTAATTAAAAAAAAACAGCAGAAATTTCATTTATTTGCCTTTTAGCAAAGTATATTAAACAGTAAAAATGAGAAAAATCTGATGACCATAGCTGATGTGCATGGAGATTGATTTTCAAAAGGAAAGCATCAAAGGTATTAAAGCAACACAAAATAATTTTTGAAGTAAAATTATTTTCAAATTGCAATTTAAAGGTCTATGATAAACATATCATTTTAAATATTGATACAATTAAAGTAAAAATAAAATTTATCAATGTTTCTGAATTTAACTTTTTGATTCCCGTAAAAAAAAAAAAAACCTCGAAAATTTAAGATTTTTGATTTTAACAGAAATAAAAATACATTTCATTTATTTGCTATCTAACAAATCATAGTAAGTAGCAAAAATGAGAAAAATTCGACTAGCAAATCTGATGCAAAGAGATAGAATGTTTCAAAATGAAAGCATGAAAAGTATAAAAACAGCCCATAGAAGAATTTATTCAAGTAAAACAATTTTAGGGTTGCATTTTAACAGCTCTAGACCATGAATGTTACTGATGATTCAATGTATAATTGCTGAAAATTTTAAGTAAAGAATTTTTTTTTCAGAGGTAAAGCAATAAAATCATAACAGACAACAAAGTACAGAAATTCCAGCATATAACCGGAACACAATCACATCTGTTATGTGCCTGTGCCTTTTAGTATATTTAACTAATTTTATATCCCTTCTGATTATAAGACAACCATTTAAAAATTATAGCGCTGCTTTTATTTTTAGAATTTGTTTCACAAACAGCAATACTAAAAAACTGACAAAAACTTACTTCCATATGATAGTTTTGCTCATGGTCAAATTCACCATCCCTGACATGAGGCTGAGAATGGTCGTTAATTGAGTCGAACGGAGGCGGACCACCACCTTTTGGCACTCTTTCTTGACCATAAGGAGATGCATCTCTCCTTGCTTCATTCCGATAGCCTGGGTGATGCATGTGTCCCCTGTTTGGTGCATGCGGATGAGGCATGTGCTGGTGTCCGTGATAAGGATAGTGTCCTTGGTAGACTGGAGGGCCACCTGGTGGCGGGTGAGGACCATTATGATGCACCTCATCTTCAGGAACAGGGGGTGGGAGTCGGCTTAAATAGTCTCGCCTAATTTGAGGTGGGCTTTCCTTTCGTAAGGAATTAGACCGAGTGACAGATACGGGACCATTGCGATGCATTGTATTGCAACTGCCACCATAGCTGCCACGAACTATAGTCTGAAAAAAAAAAACATTTATAAGCCTATATAACATTTTGAACATACCACAGCAAAACTTTCAAAAACGGTGTGCAACATATTGGGTGCATTCATTCCAATTTAAGACACACTTTTCAACTTAGTATTATAATGTTGTGGGAGATGAAATACATTTGCTGCAGATATGAGCATTAATCAATAATAGTTAATTAATATCAAACACTGGTTAAAAATTTGCACATAAATTAATGTGAAAAGTTCACATAATGCTCTCAGTGATGCATAATTGAAAGCAGTAGGACCTACTTTACTCAAAAAAATTATCTATCCACAGTAATTGTTTTTTATACTTGCAGATAGTTTTGAGTAGTGTGATCATGAGTAGAGTTTAGAATTAAATAGCTTAAAAGAAAAATTTTGCATGGGTGTATTTTTTTTTTTACCTTTAGTGCTCTCGACAGAAAGTTTTTCTGCCTCCACCCTGTACAGTATGTGAAACTAAATGACTACAATACTTACCTCTATAGGAGTGGATGTGACATGGAAAAAACAATTTCATCCAAAAATTAAACGAGAAAAAGAAAAGAAAAATAATTCTAACCTTCACAAACACAACATTTTGTGCTCCCAATATAACTAATATAGGTAACTAGCTATGGCTAAGCTAGGAGGCCATTTCCCTCAGAAAGAAATCAGATCAGATTAGATTAGACTAGACTATTTTCACAGCCATTATTTATACAAAGTATATTTCAGCTATGTACTGAATAGAGAATATTGGGAAAACTTACATGTGATTTGATGTCCATCATCTCTATGGGAGTGATCTGTGATGGATCAATAATGGGCTTTGGACGGTTTGACTGTGGTTGTATGAGGCTTGCCCACTGAGGTGGCAGGCCAACAAATTTGCCTTCTTTCCTGTCATAACCAGTGTGTACACGATGCTCAAAATTAGTGGGTGCAGATATAATGGGCTTCTTTTTCTTTTTTGCAAACATTGTATGATATCTGCAAAAAAAAAAAAAAAAAAAAAGATTGCATTTAGTTAAAGTACATCAAACATTATTAATCATAAAAATTTAAATTACATTGTGCTCCTAACAATGTTGACGCTAATTGAAAGGCACTAAACCACAATGCATTCACAAACAGTTATAGGCACCTTTTATAATAGTAAATAAAAATACAGAATTGACTTCAAGTTTTGCAAAACAATATAAAAAGAAAGGATGTCTATTTGTAAGATGCAAATGAATAAGCATAAATACAAAAAAACACGTGCATTACACACAGCTTCATGTGCAGACCTGGGCGTAATATGGCGGGGGCAAAGGGGGGCACTTAACCCCCCCCCCTATTTTTTTAAGTAGGCGCTATATTCTCATTTTGCCCCCTTAGTTTTTAAGCAAAGAAATCTTAATTGCTTACCAAAAAATGCATGAATTTCTCAATAAAAAACATTTTATTTCTTCAATGAAACTAAAGTGAAGCATCGTTTATACATATCTTTAATTTAATACGTTTTTATCATTGATAGTTTTTTATCTGTCCCAGAAGAGTCCAGCATATATTAAATTAATGTAACCTTTTTACCTTTTTTTCCCATACAGTCCCTTCAAAAACATATAAACTGTGTTTCACTGTATTTTAGGTCAAAGTTTCTAATATTGTGGCTTGTACTCTTTAATTCAGCTTTTAACAATGAACTTTCCGCCCAAATAATCGTTTTGTTTAAACTGCATTAGCTAAGAAATTGCACAGTAAATAAATTTTCATCCTCAATATATTTTTTTTTCTCACACTTTACCTATTTATTTTACTAGGTCAAATTACACCTAGCCGGTGAATTAATTGGCCTAGCAACAAAAATGAAATTAACTAAACAGGTTATCTGAAAGTTACATGCTGCTCCTTGTAAAAAAAGTCAGCTCTTAAATGGCCGACTACTAGTGCTTTTACCCTAGTAAGTTGAACGAAGGCATTTTTTTTAACGCTACCTGTCTCTATCCCGCTCTAAGAACTGAAGTGGGCGTATAATGGAAAAGTACTGAAAATTTTTATATTTTGGTTATTACATAATAGATATGTTACCTGTGCAACAGAAAAGATAGGAATTCACTATAATATGCTAGAATTTAAATAACAATAGAAGAAAACGAGTGATACTTATTGAAAGTGAAAAACAAACGAAAAAAAAAAATAATAATAATGAAACATAAATAAATGCAGAATAAGTTCAGACTACCGCAGCGCCGCGTTCTTGCGGTCCCCCCCCCATTTCGTACGACTCTGCTTTCATATAAACTACTTTTTTACTTTCTTCTATATCTAATATATAGAAGAAAGTATTGGTTTCGTGAAAATTTTCGAATGTCGAATTTTGACTGGTTTGCACGTTTTGAGGTGCGCTGAGTCCATTTCGACCATTTTTGGAAAATGTCTGTCTGTGTGTGAGTCTGTATGTGTGTGACCAGTTTTTGTGGCCGCGCTAGAGCAAAAACTACTGCATGAAATCGAACAAAAATTTTTGCACATATGTACCACCATGTGAACTGGTGCACCTGACTTTGTTTAGCGAATTCCTCCAAGGGGACGGAGCAATCGCACGTGTTCTGCGCGTGGGTGATTGCTATATCTCAGGAAGTAAACGGCGGAATCAAACGAAAATTAGTCCATAGGTATACCCTATAGAGTACAGGTGCTGATTCAATTTGTGTGTCAATATCTCGAAGGGGGGTGGAGCAATCGCATGTGTTCTGCGCGGGGGTGATTGCTATATCTCAGGAAGTAACAGGCGGAATCAAACGAAAATTGGTCCATAGGTAGACCCTATTAAGTACAAGAGCTGATTTAATTTGTGTGTCAATATCTCAAAGGAGGGTGGAGCAATCAAAAGTGCTTATTTTGTCATTGCACCTACTGTATCTCGAGAAATATTGCTGCGATTTGAATGAAATTTGGAATAACACTAACCCAATATGGAAGCAAGCATCGATTAAATTTTGGCGCCAATCGCCCCTGGGGGGAGGGTGGGGTGATTTTTGCGCTTAGTCAACAATGAGAAAAATTAATTCAATAAAAAATCTCTTTCACGCTATTTAATTATCAAAACAGCTGAAAACTTTCAATGATTTGAAATTTTTAACTGTTGCCAATTTCTTTTTACTAACAAATAAAATGTTTGCAATTAATCTAAACAAGGCTTTTGTAATGATTTCCAATTTCGCTCATTGATTCTGCATTTGCAGGGTTATTACGATAATTGGGAAATTGGAGCTGTTTCTAATTATTCGGGCGAGTACGTATTTTATTTTGTAGCTGGAATTCATAAGATATAGAAGAAAGTTTCGTGACGGCCACGACAGCTAGTTTTTTTTGTGAGTAAATTATGCTTAGGGCAATTCCATGGTGTCGGACGTAAAAAACGAAGAAATATTTTTTAGTTTTAGTTCCATTTATCAAATATAAACTGAATAGAAATGATTAAGTTGGTATTCAAAATACTCGCTACATCATAATGAATAAAAAATCATGTTAGTTTTTTAAAATAGATCTCTTAAATAGAAATTAAGAAGATTTAAAGAGTTGGTGTCGGACGTAAACGCACAAATAGTAAAATTGGAGATTCACTTAAAATTTACTGAAACTCTGCGAATTGGCTTACCTTTTAATTTCAAAAACAGCTAAGATCGATAGTATACTTATGATTAAAGCATATTTTACAGTTTTTTAAATTTATATTGTTTTGAATAAAATGAACTTGGAACTACTTTTACCTTGGTGTCGGACGTAAACTCTTCGAATTGGACCTAAACCGTTGTTCTTAAATGTAATGATTAGTTTTAAATAAGAAAATTAGCTTAAATTTTATTCCTAGGTCACACATATTATTTTTTAACATTTAAAAGGGTTCATCAAATTTAAACTGCCCCCCTTTTCCTGTTGGGATTGGAGGACGAATACGTTTATAATGTCCCGTAATTTGTAAAATATTTTGTCCTCAGTTCTTGGCCATTTAAAATAACCTTTTGAACTATGCATAACTGATACTACAATGTAATGTTTTTGGTGATACATCCAAGACGAAGCATGGCATCATGCGTTACCACAACCCAGTCATTGATGTTTACGTAATCAAGATCTGCAGATTCTTCGATCCTGGAATTAAAACAGCTTTCCAGTGATGATGCAAATGCTTTGTATCTATGTGTATATATTTTGCTGGAATATACTTTATGTGCATATTTGGATTTAAAAGTGCTGAAACTTGAGAAAATTGCTCCGCTTTTGTCACCATCATTTTTCCTGCTTTAACGCGGTGCCAAACGATTTTTTCACAGTGCCTCCTATGGCATCAACCACCATCAACCAGCAAATATGAATATTAATCAGTACACTGATAAAAAATGTAAGCATCCACTTGTACAAATACAACTACGAAATCCATGTATTCTGACTCTTTGCGAAACAGAATACAGGTTGTGTTGTGATGATCTAGCCTTTAAAACTTCAGATGAATACTTAAAAGTTGGGTTGCTGTTCTTTTCAAAGCAATAATATGTATATGCACTTTTTATTAATTCAAGAGTTCCCAGAACAACTCAGATGCATTGTAAGTGTCTTAATATAAATGTCTCATGAGGAGAAAAAAAACTTTTAAAGCATTATTCTGAAGCAAAATTTACTATTTAATAAGTAAATTTAAAGTATATGTATGCACAGTAAAGTCAAAATTATCATTTTTTTTTAATCATGCTTCACTTTAACTTTGTAATTAAAAGCAAAATATGGAGAATCACAGTTGTAAACAAGTGTTATATAAGGAATGTAACTGTGTCGGACGTAAAAAAATTCTTTACCTCCGACACCTAGATTTTAATTGAAAATATTTACTTGTCACAAAATGTTAATAGGTTACATCAATGAGACCAAAGATCTTACTTTGTATACAAAGTTAAAGCTTTAAAATTATTGGCCCAGCATAATTAATCGTACATTTTGGTGTCGGACGTAAAACACTTAATGTGCCCCATGGGAATTCTGTCACAAATCAAAATGAATTATATTCTCACACATTTTTGCAACATCACCTGTTGTACATTGAATATGTAAATAGTTATTCGTCTTAATTCATAATTTTAGTATGTATATTTTGGAAAAAACAGAGCTTCTTTGAGAGTCGTCAAATGTAATTTGAAAACGCTCTGAATGTTGACCTTAGTTTGACCTCTTGTAACTTAGTTAAAACTTAAGTTATCAAAATTTAGACATGAATTTCAAAATATACAACTTTTTACCTTTAAAATGATACCTTGTTTGTTTAGAAATATTAATTTTGAAAATTTGACCATCTGGTTGACCTTATCGTGGAATTGCCCCTTAGCAGAGCGTTGGTACCTCCGGATTTGAGATTTAGTTTTGTAGTTACATTGAAAATTAACCCCAACGAAGCACAAAACTGGCCAAAACTAACTACGCAAATGCAGATCACCACCAGCTTCGCAAATAAATCCGCTTTGAAATTACGCAGTAGCACGAAAACGACAACGACCTTGACAAATACTAGACCACATTTCTGTTTTCAATCACCCTTATTTCTTTCAGGTGTAGGCATATCTACAATTGTAATCAATTTTGGCAGACCATGCGCAATACAATTTATTATATTAGAAGTACTCAAACTTCTTTTCCTCTTGAACCATTTTTTTTTCTATGTAATAAAAATAATAATAATTTGCGTGTTTTTTATTTTATTATACTGTCACTGAACTAAGTTACAGGATTTTTTGTTGGGGTAGGAGAAGAGGGGGGGGGAGGGAATCAAACGAAGCTGCAGCTGCTAGTAAACAAGGGAAAAAATTGGGCTTTTACAGGTTGTACCTGTACAAGAAAAAACTTACATCCGGTCTTATATATTTTTTTTTCATTACCTTTATTTGGTACTCTTTAAAAGGCTCTTTTGAGGAATAAATTTCCCAATTAATAACTTTTCATAGAATACATGTATTTTTCCTATACACGTCTATAAAACTTTAGGGCCCCTTAAAAAGATGAGGCCCCAGACTCACTCCTTGAAGGCCCGTGCGGTAACCAGGCTCAGCAAGTAACATTAGTTTTCGGGTTAAAAAACTCTGCCAAGAAATGTCTACCACTACTTCCCAAATAATTCTTTCACACTGAGATGAAAGCATCTCAAGCTACTTACTCTAGTTCAATTGATTCTATCGTTGATCGTGACATCATATAGATATCATCGGAATTAAACCGCATAGTTGAAAATTTAATCTAACATACATAAATAAATTAAAAGTCATCACCATAATGTTTAAAGTTGTAAAAACAGCAACACAGTTATAACTTAAAATCCTGACAGCGAGCTAGAAGTACAGATTTCGAATCCGCACACTCAAATTAGTCCTACAACTCCAACATTGGCCCATGCAGTTCACAAAAACTATTTTTTTTTTTTTTTGATGGCCAGTGTTATTCACGGTCACTTGTAATTCTTTCATTAAATTTAACTTATCGAATTCAGTAGTTTGAAAGAATATCCGTGGAAAGTTCTGATAGCATAATAACAAAAGCGACATTATGGTTGACGAGAACAAGGTTTTAAACTGCCACCCACGCCAAAAATTATACACTACAGAATGCGAAATAAATTCTCCACACGGACAACATTTTGACAGTCATAAGTTGACTCTTTGATTCAGGAGATTATAACAATAAAATGTTAGTGAAAAGCAAAATAAATGTGCAATACGATAAAGAGATAAAAAACTAGATTTTTCTGTCAAAATTTATAGCGAGGCGGAGAGAGGTTGGGGGCTGAAAATTCAAAAACGCCATGCTACAGTATGTTAGGCTTGCCTTATCCTTTCCTGGGGAGTTTAAAAATTCATTTTTTTTTTTTTTTTTTTTTTTTAACGTAAGTGGGGTCTACTGTCTGTCCTTGAAAACTGCACTTAGCACTCGGCAACTATTCCACTTAAAAAAAGGTGATGGGACGTGACTGGGAACTTTCCGAAGTTTCCAATTTAAAACTTGCATTTGCTATCCTTTTGATGCATTCAACTAAACTATGTATTTGAAATTAGCATCGTTCTACGTTGTTTCATACGGCTCAAAATGCTTCTTATTCTTCCCCTTATTGTTATCTTACCCATCACCCTATTTTGGTAAGACCAGAGAAGACCTGACGCTTGCGTACATACGCGGAAGGTTTTATTTTAAGACAAACAAACAGTACAAACAAACAGCAAACAAACAGACGGACAAACAATCCGTCAAGGACGGATCAAGCTTCTAATTAAGGAGGGGGTCATTTTCGGAAAGGGAGGGTCAAAGTGCAATTTTTGTGCAAAACAGAGGGGGGGGGGTGACAATTCCTTCGTAATCTAAGTCCCGAAAATGCAATTTTTTACTGTATTTGATCGGTTAAAGGGGGGTCATGACCCCCCCATTAATCCGTAACCTCTCATGAATGCCGACGCCTGTAATCCGTACATAATTTTCATGCTTAACCTGCCACGCATTATATTCGTAAATAAATGTAGTTAAATTTGTAGTGATTGTTGCAACATTCATTTTATAAATACAACAAAACACGCGCTGTAATGGAGCAGGCTGTCCACGATGTCACTGACGAGAGGGTGTTGGTCGTGAAATTTTGAGAGTGTGAGCAAATGAAGGAGAGGGTTACAAAAAGTGTGACAAACGTTTTTCAAACAAGAATCTGTCAATAAAAAATAGCGTGCCGTGTGAGAAAGGGGGAAAAGGTGAAGTGAGACACTTTGTGACAGGGACGTCATTTTCCGTGGAATCGAAATTTTCCGTGGGGAGGGGGAAAAGGGTGCATACACAATGTGAAATTTTCCAAAAAGTGACAAAAACCACGCCTACTTCTATGCCAATACATTGATTTCCCAAAGTCAGGGGGGGGGGGCAATTGACCCTTCCCCTGCCCCCCTAAATGACGGGCCTGCTTTGTGACAAGGCGGAGAGGTCACTAAAAAAGTTGAAAAAATGTGTGACATTATTTATGGTCAGCCGCTAAGCGACATACCCCCCCCCCCGCCAAAAAAAAGACTTAAATACAGTCATTACAAAGTATTTTAATGTGCAAATTCAATTCACCACCTCTTTAGTGAATTCAGGCGCACTTTTGAAAAAAAAAATCGATTCTCTGACAGGACTAAAATAGACAACCGCCCACTTTAAAATAAATGTAACAGTCGGAAGATCAAAATGTCAAACTCGTCCAAAGATAAACTCATTTTTCACACACGTAATTTAAGCACCGGCCATTTTAAAAAGGAATGCATTACACGCTTGATAGCACTGCAGAATGCCCGTCATCACGATACTGTCATTTCACGGCAGCGCATCTGTTCCCTCTCATTTCGTTTGGCCGCGTTAATCAATGATGAGGAAAGGACTGCGTGAACCCTTTGTACATGTCCGACCTTAGTAAACAATGCAGACATTGACTTTGCTTCGCCTACTATGAGATAACGATGGATCTTCGATTAAGGGGTAGACGTTAACCTGTGATGATCCGATTTTATAACGGTCAATGAAGATAAAATGAAGTTGAGAGGCTGAGACCGAAGGCAAGATAATGGGTTCGGAACACATGGCTTCCATTCATTCGTTCATAAAAGTTTTGAGGGTTTTTAAAGGACCTTGTTGAAAGTTTTCAAAAGGGTTGGAATGCTTTTAATCCAGGTTTGACACACATGTACCCCCCCCCCCCCCCAAATAAAGATTTGCAAATTTTCTGAATATTCCGTCTATTTAGATAATCGATTTGCTTAAATTAATGCTAAATTCTGTTCGCATTTGAGCATGATTAAACAAAGACAAACATGCGAGGAAGAAGAATTGTGTAAAAAAAACCACTGAGGTTCCATTTTAATGAGGTAAAAAATGTTGGAAGAAAAAACTTCGTCATTTGTAAATTGAGGAAAGATAAGGTCAAGTAGCAATCATGATCCTCATTCAGATCACAGAGAATAACAGCCGATTTATAAGAGTTCTATACCCTCTATCTTTTCTAATGTCAAGTTCGAACTATTTACATTAAATTCCTAGCTAGCTAAAAGACTGTCCGTGAATGATATCCCATTTTGTCAACATATTTGATCAAAGTGTCACATTTTACTTCACCTGCCCCCTTGTTACGCTACATCATAGAAACATGTTATAAAAAATGGTTTATACTTTTTTAAATTTAAATTAAAATATGCCATATCACGCTGTTTTTTTACCTACTCATTCCCCTTTTCACAGACTGTCATAATTGTATGACCCCCCCCCCCCCCACTCCTTCACAAAGCTTGACATCATTTATAAACGACCACTAAGACAAAAGCAAACTGACAAGTTCAAAGCAGCAAAAATAAATTTCGTGAAAGAAAAGTGCACGGATTTTTTTTTTTGTCATTGGAATACATTTAGTTCCATTGTCCAAATACATTAACAATTGCTTAAAAATAAGAAAAAATACATTTTTTTTCTTTTTATTGTTCAGACAATTTTCAAGATTCTATTATCTACATCAATATTTTATCGTTTTATTGAAATTTCAAGCGACTGAACTTGAGGTGTCATTCTTCAGGTATTTCAAGAAGATAGCACATACAATTTTAACACCACAGTGTACCTTCTCTTTGGCTTTATAAAGACGAGAATCAATTTTTTATTTATTCATGCAGTACCATTTTCTAAATGAAAACATCACGAGATTAACGTATTACTTATCTTCAAGGCAGAAATTTTTTTGCTCAACCAGAGGGTGCAAATTTGTAAGGAAGAAAACATAACAAGTCAATAGCGGCTATTTGGAGGGGGGGGGGGGGAGAACAAACCCCGTAATTTTTTTTTTATCATCAAAGATTGCGAAAACTTTTTTAAGCTCTGAATTTCCCATTTGAAACCTATGTCATCCATGACTGCTTAAATATTTTAGGACTTCAATTTCAAAAAACTTCTGGACTTCTGGGAGAAGGCAACCGAGCATCCGAACACACTCTTTCTCTTTACGTCAAAGATGGTTTACATTTCTGTTGTTCAGACTCAAGTTTGGAAATTTTTTCCACGAAGGGAACGCCTCTTTCCTTTACATGAGAAAAGTGTAAAATAGCGTTTTAAGACTAATTTAGAAAAGTATCCGATGGTAGTCTAAAATTATCTATTGTTGACTTTATCACTTCAAAAGAAGTTACTGGGAAGAACCTCGAAATCCCTTCCTTTCTTCTTAAATCACCCAATTGTAGCTTAAAATACGTTTTTAAAGCTTCAATTTCTAAAAATTTGATAAAGATTGCAAAGATAAAGTTGGCAAAAGTTTGAGTTTTTAAAAACCGTTACCATTACATCACCAAAGATAGCCGAAACATTTTCAGGGGACTTATGGATTTTAGGAGCAGAGACCGGGCATCGAGAAACTGACTGAGACAGGGGAGCCTGTCTACATTCCTTTTTTACACTGTATAGTTATGATTTGGTAAAAATGCCATTAACTACACGAAATTGATATATTCTTCCAAAAAGTAATATATTAGGACAGTAATATTAAGAAATTGTTGTATTATTAATTTAGAATGTTTACCAAGCTTTTAAAATATTTTAAATTCGCTTTTGAAGGTCTATTTTTACCGCTCGTTTCTTTTGTTAAGAGTCGGGAAAGATTTCCCATGTGACTAAAATAAATCCTAAATTGAGATTTTCCCATCTATTACTTCTGCTATTCTGCTAGTGGTCATGTCAATAAATAGTGAAAATATATTTCAATAAGTAAGTACAAAAATGATTATGCATTACAAGGGTGCCAATATCCCGCAAGCGATGGCGCACCGCCAGAAATACTACAGAGTAGCCCTCAGGTATGAGACTCCATAGGAAAAAAACCCCTTAAACCTTTCAATTCCCGTGGGCACCTCTGAAATATATCTACTTTCGAAGAAATTCCCCATAAAGTTTACATCGCCACTAGAGCCGCATTTGTCTTCTTCGTAACATTTTTACAAGCGAAAATTTCTCTAACGCAAAAACTGCTCAAAATTATTTGCTTTCTTAGTTTTTCCATTGCAACAGAACTGGCAAATTAATAATTTTAGCAAGTACTTTTTTGGAAGTTTTCGCCACTAAAGTCCTGAGGGGGCCAACAATAGTACAACTCTTGTTTCAATGCACATAAATGTGCAAGCAGAGATAGAGAATCCAAATACCAGAAAAACCAAGAGATTCACAAAAAGAATTTCTAAGAAGAAACAGCATCTCCCGTTCCCCAGAAACTGCAACAACCAAGCTCACATTCCACAATTTGACAAATGATCGAAACCCGGAAAGGAATTCCCGAATCCCTTTCAAAACATCACACAATAACCACTTTTGTTTACACGCCCCCACCTCGTCTCTGAAAGGAACTGCCACGTGCAGCAATTAATGAATGAAATACTCACGAAACGCAGACAGGCATTCCCCCATCGCTGAGCATCCTGAAAAGGTATATCCAAAAGGCAGACACAGAGTCCGGACTGTGCTGGCAACCGCAGCTGATTCTGAACTGAGCCACCAGCCAAGAATGCAATCGGGAAGAGCGAACTGCACTTCACGACCGCGGGCAACCCGGCAGACGAGAAAAACCCGCAGACGAACTGAAGTGATGAAGCGATGGCAAACTTTTCGCCTCGATTGCACTCGTGCTGTTAGGTGTCGATCACCTGAAGAACACATATTTGCGTAAACATCTGGCTGTTTCTGTCGCTAGCGACATGGAAATAGTGTGTTTTCAGGCTTGTTTTGGATCCTAGTTAGCATTTTCAAAAGTTATTCCTAGTAGTCTGTGAAGTAAATTAGGTACGGTACAGACGACAGGCAGGGCCGCCGTTTAGGGGGGGATACTGGACCTCTAGTACCGGGCCCGGAGCTTTGGGGGGCCCGTAAGGTTATGAACATGTTTTTCTAGTTATAGAGTCAATAATTTCATCAAAGAAAAAAAATCTCGCTTTCCATTGCCGATTCTCAATATGAAACAATTGCTAGTACAAACACTAATGAATGAAGCACTCAGTCATACACGAATTTGCGACAAAAAAAGTACTTAGGGTGAAAATATGCTAGTGAACAAGAAAACATAC
>JAXGGA010023043.1:0-14051 GCA_038373865.1 Uloborus plumipes
CAATTAAAGCGCTTTATTTTTGCCTTGTGCGCTCCAAACTGGAGTATTGTAGTCTTATTTGGGATCCTTATTACAATAACAAAATTAAAAATCCAAATTTATTTTTTATCTGTGTTACAGAACCCATAACCATGATTTTTGACGTATTCATACTCTAATTTATGCAATATTTATCATGTTCCAAACCTTAAGTCACGTCGTGAACTTTTGTGTCTTCTTTTTTTTAATAAAGCCCTTAACAATCTTATTGACTGCTCAGATATTATTAATTCCATCCATTTTGCTGTTCCAAATAGAACTCTTAGGAATAATCTGTGTTTTAAAAATATTTTTACAAAGTTTAATTATGTTGATAATTTTTGTCTTTTTAAATTTTACAAACTTTTCAACTCTCATTGTCGCGTTTTGGATATTTTTAATATGTCTTTTACTAATTTTAAGTCTATTTGTTTTAATATTTTTAATGTGTAATTTGTTTTAATTCATTTGTTGTCCTTTAAAATTTTACGAAATTTTAATTCCTTGTCTTGTTTCAGATATTTTTAGACATTTTTAAGTCTTTTAATTATTGTAAGTCTATATTTTTCAATATTTTGAATGTATAAATTGTTTTAATTGCTCTTGTTTTACTTGCCACTGTTACTGGATTCGTCTGTTGTGCGCAATACTTTAAATAAATAAATAAATAAATAAATAAATATTCTATAAGTTATTTTAAGGGAAAGGAGCTGTAAAAGCTACATTTGACCAAATGAAAGCTGGGTCATTCCATGTCAAATGTACGAGGCGTCCCCACTCGACCCCCTCCGATTTTGATAAAATTTTTTTTAGATGTTCATATAAGACGTGCATGAAACCATACCAAATTATAGCTCCGTAAGCCTTATGGTTTAGCCAATAAAAATTATTGAAAAAAGGCCTCTTTTTCGTGTCTTGAAAAAAATGACCAAATCGTCAAGTTTGTGCTTTTATTGCTCGCGACCTAAGACGATTATCAGGCTCAAATTTGGTGATTCTGATCACTGTTTAGGGTAGAATAGCCTACTTGTGTAACAAAAGCTCCATGCACTGTATATTTTTTGCAATTTGCTGCCAAAGTTGGTAAAAAATCCTATTTTGGCAAATTTTCACCATACGTTATCAGCTTGTATCTGCTGAGAGAATGACTTTCTGAAGCTAATTCTTTCCTCGTTTGTAACCTGATAGTTCGTCCGAAAGGTGTGCAAGTGGCATCTCGATAGCTCAAATAATTGCTGAATTATGAGAGTTGAAATTCCAGTCAAATTTCTTTTTTCTCAATTTTGTCTCAATTTCAAAGGGTAATATCTCAAAAGGGTCATCTTGAATTTCAATTTTCTTTACATCATTTGAAAGAACACACTTTTCTTAACTAAAAAACGTTATTTTTATTTTTGAGACAAATCCTTTTAATGGGGATATTGTAGATCAAAAATGTGTACGTCATTCAACGTGAAATCAAAGAAAAAAAGACATAGACCTCAAAAGTTGATGTCAATCTGTTCTATTAATATTTGCAGGAGCTATTGTACTTATGTTCTGATGAAAAAACACTTTTTTTAGATATTTTTGAACTTTAGTGTTTGAGTGCGCATCCATAAAATCTCAAGAAATGGCAAAAAATAAAGTTTCGTTTTTAACAAAAATAATTATCTTCTAATCGCTGCTATAAGAGCTTGAGTCTTTTCCTATGTGTTATTTTTAAGCTCTTGAAACAGAATTTCGGATGATATGTCACTTGGCAAGGTTGTAGGTCATTAATGTTTCAAGGTCATAAAAAGCATTTTCCCATTTTTCATCATTTTTGTTTATGGGCAAATTGCAATCATTGGCTGAATAGACACATCCTCGGCAGTATAAAGAATGGATTTTCAATTACTACTTATCATATTTTCAATTACTATTGTTATCATTTATTTACACGGATGAAATAATTGCAATATTCAACTCTATCGAAAACTTTCGTTATCGCTTTATAGAAAAATGGCTCTGCAGTCCTATTATACATATTTTTTATCACGTACACACCATATTAACTGTTTTATTTCTTATTTATCTCATTTATTAATTATTTTTATTTTTATTTTTTTTTTGAAAAAAGAAACAATGCTTTTTATGAATTTAAAATATTAATGACACCTTGCCAAGTGACATATCATCCGAAATTCTGTTTCAAGAGCTTAAAAATAACACATAGGAAAAGACTCAAGCTCTTATAGCAGCGATTAGAAGATAATTTTTTTGCTGAAAACGAAACTTTATTTTTTGCCATTTCTTGAGATTTTGTGTATGCGCACTAGGGTGATTCAGAAATGTATGGAAAAAAATAAACTTTGTATTTTTGTGCGTCTTACCCTCTTATTTTGTGCCACTATATACACTGATTATTTGTGCAAAATTTTGGCAAAATATATTAATATTTAGAGGTCGCTCAAACGCCTTGAAATTTCGTGATATTGACAAAAACGTGATCGTAAATGATATCTATAGAAAAAAGTAGCCTTTGTATTTTTATTCGTCTTACCGTCTTAGTTGGGCCCTTTATATACACTGAATTATTCGCCCAAAATTTTAGTAAACTATATTTACATTTAGGAGTACTTCAAATTTTGTGATATTGGCACAAATGCGAACGTAAATAATAATAATAATAATAATAATAATAAAGTTACTTTATTGCTTTTTATATCTCCGTTGAAAAAAAGAGTGCAATCACAAAATGAACTATATATCTGAAAAACTAATGAAATGCAGAAAAGTATGAAAACTAATCAAATACGGAAAAAATATAAAAAACAAATTTAAATACATTAAATATAATTCGCTCATTAATTCTTGCAATACTTTTTAAGGTTACTTTTTTGCAACTTTGAATCCTTTTCTGTGTTTCTGTACCACTTGAAGAAGACACTGTCTTTGTTTTTCGTCGTTAGTGATAGTCTTAACAAATGCTTCAATAAGGGCCATGCCACGCTCCGTATTGTCGTTTACAATCCTCAGTTTCTTTGGTAGTGAAGCCTTGTTGGTAGCTATCTTAAAGATTCGAATGCTCAGGATCAAACAGCTGATATATTTTGAGTTTCTTCTTTACATGAATAAGGACGCTAAAAATATTCCAAATCATTTCTTAGTGCTTGCACAAAAAGGGTTGCTGGGAACCCAGCTCTTAGACATTCTTTCCCATTAACGATAAGAATGTGAAAGAAATCACATTCATATGTTACGAATACCTTTTCTTTGTCCGGCTGCAAGTTTGAACTGATTGGGAAATATCCATAACTTGAAGCCATAAAGAATCTTTAACACAGATATCACGAGGAACCACTCCTGGGACACGAAAACATACACAAAGAGAAGGTGCTCTGCTCAAGAAAATCGCACTAAGCTCTAGTATCTTCCTTGGACACTTCTTTTACATGGGTCATCAGAAGTTAACTTTGCGCAACTTCCATTACTAGTTGCACGTTATATTTTGCATAAGTGTTTCGTTCCAGTGAACTATCAAAGGAAGTCCTAGATTTAAACGACTTTTGTAAGTTAACGGCCAATTCAGAGCGAATAGTTTGCATTTACCGTTTTATGGACGTTGTCAAATCTTCGCCATTTTGACCCATACTTTGTACTGTAGCAGCTACTATCAAAGTGGCTTTCTGTCACTTATACTGGGCCCTGTCTAGAGTGGATACTAGGTGTTTTAGCCAAATAAACTCATACACCTGAAACAACCGAAAAGAAAACAGAAACCACAGCCCGAGCTTGCAGCTGCATTTTCTACCCAAACTCAGGTAAGAGATAATGCAGCTTTGGAGTGGGGGGGGGGGGGGGTAATCGTTACAACTCACTTTGAGCTATTATTTTATTGACTAATTACTTAGTAGAGTAAACTAACGTTTTAAGTTATTCCATTTTATATGAATAATAATATTATTTCGGGTAAGGAAGCTATATACTCCAACTCTCGAAATTGCTAATTTTCAACAGAATTCGATCGCGTTGAGCGACCTCTAAATATTATTCAATTGAGCTAAAATTTTACATACATCACATTCATGAATAGTGTAAAAAAACTGCGGGGTAAGACCACAGAAATTCAAAAAAACATTTTTTTGAATCACCCTAATGCGCACTCAAACACTAAAGTTTAAAAATATCTAAAAAAGAGTTTTTTTATCAGAACATAAGTACAATAGCTCCTGCAAATATTAATAGAACAGATTGACATCAACTTTTGAGGTCTAATGTCTTTTTTTCTTTGATTTCACGATGAATGACGTACACATTTTTAATCTACAATATCCCCTTGAAACGAGTTTGTCTCAAAAATAAAAATAACGTTTTTTAGTTAAGAAAAGTGTGTTCTTTCCAATGATGTAAAGAAAATTGAAGCTCAAGATGACTCTTTTGAGATATTGCCCTTTGAAATTGAGACAAAATTGAGAAAAAAGAAATTTGACTGGAATTTCAACTATCATAATTCAACAATTATTTGAGCTATCGAGATGCCACTTGCACACCTTTCGGACGAACTCTCAGGCTACAAACGAGGAAAGAATTAGCTTCAGAAAGTCATTCTCTCAGCAGATACAAGCTGACAACGTATGGTGAAAATTTGCCAAAATAGGATTTTTTACCAACTTTGGCAGCAAATTGCAAGAAATCTACAGTGCATGGAGCTTTTGTTACACAAGTAGGCTATTTTACCCTAAACAGTGATCAGAATCACAAAATTTGAGCCTGATAATCGTCTTAGGTCGTGAGCAATAAAAGCACAAACTTGACGATTCTGTCATTTTTTTCAAGACACGAAAAAGAGGCCTTTTTTCAATAATTTTTATTGGCTAAACCATAAGGCTTATGGAGCTATAGTTTGGTATGGTTTCATGCAAGTCTTATATATACATCCAAAAAAAATTTCATCAAAATCGGAGGGGGTCGAGTGGGGATTTTCTCGAAATTTGTGACACTTGACATGGAATGACCCAGCTGTAACTCTCTAATAACTCAATGCTTTATTTTTCAACCGCTTTTAATTACATCACTCGACGGTATGTTTTTTTAAATCAAATAGTATTTGAATCAATATTAAAAATCCAAAATGCACTTGCATTATAATACGTATTTAGAGCAATTACTGTGTGTGTATGTACAGCTCTAACACATAGCAATTAATTACACATCCGTAACACTATATATTAATGAAAAGTCATCAAAATTGCTGTAAGAGGCAAATTCTAACAAAAAATTTAACTTAGAGATTAAACCTCCAAACAGGAAATTCCTAAGCCTTTCTTGTGATTCCTAACTAACCTCCCCCCGCCTAACTCCTTCCCTTTTCTAAAACATAGAGTTTTCCTCATCTTGCGCCACGGTCTTTAATTGATAAAGATCACACATGTAAATATATCAAGAGAATAATTAATCACCAGAAATGAAATGTGATTCTTGCGAGCATACAGCATTTGTTAAAAAGTCTTTGGTCTGGTTGATGGCTTTCTTTAGAACTTCAATTTCTTCTAGCGAGCATTGATCTTCAAAATTGTCGAAACATTCAAAAGCTTCGTCACGTAACCTGTAAGAAGAAATCTGCATGAAAATTGTTTTTTTCCATTGTCTTATTCTAGTAATTGTATGATTAATTTTCTAATTTTCGAGCAAAAAAAAACTTTTCTTGCAATTTTTTTATAGTTTTCTTTTCCCATCTTTAATTTCTTCCAAACAACTATTGAAAAATGTAAATTTTTTCCTGCTTTTAAACAGAAAGAGATGATATTAACGAAAGAATGACTAACAGTGTGGATAAATGAAGTAATAATACCTATAATTCATCATTTTGAATATAATTCATCATTTTGAAAGTAATTAGTGTTTACACGTACAATATTCTACAAACACCAACTTACCCGTTTACCATAAATTGTACTGTTTTTAAAATGCGACCACAAAAAGTATGTTTGAAGTAATTTAGATACTAGTTGAAGAAAAAAGCTGCTGTTATATAATCAATAAACACACGGGAAAGAAGGCTAGTTAAGTTCCAGAAGAAATTCTTATTTCTATCTGTCTCTTATAGTTTCCTATATTAAGACATATATTTAAATGTTTCAGCTATTTCAACTTTTTTTTTAATTTTAAAGTTTAAAATTTGTGTAACTGTTTAAATATTTCAACGTCATAGTGTAATTTAGCCAAAAAAGAATTATTCTACTATCAAATTTTTATCATAACTTATCCTTAAACTCAATTAGAATTACACGGAATGGAAACTTTGAACTTCCAGTTATATTTAATAAACACATATTTTACGGGATTTTTACGACATTTTTACAGAACTAAGTATAGAGCCCTGAAAACAAATTGCTGAAAGTTATGAGAAGCTTAAGTTTAAATTAATCAAGGTAATTCAAACGTTAATCAAATGCTTGTTAAGCTAATCGAGTTTATTCTTTGGACAATTCCATGAAACTGGAGACATCACACATAAAAAAAAATTCAATGTACCAATAATTTTTTTTTTCATATGATGTAACAAGAAGTTCTGTCAAGAACTAAACGAGCCTACTTTCCCGTACATCGACATCGGCATTCTAGCATCTGATCATTATTCTCTTGATTATCTAAGACTAAAAATTATGTCAAACATACCTTTTTAGCACTTGAAGCTGATTTCTAAAAGCAAAATATACCCCTCTCATCAGATGAAATAGACACATAAAAAGTAAATAAATGAATAAATAAAGTTTTGTCGCACCTTTTAAAGAATGTAACTGTTACAGTTCTTCCGTAGAAAAATTCCTCAATTGTTTTCAAAAAAAAATTAAAAGTACAAAGTACATCAAAACACATTTTATCAAAGAAAGAAAAAAAAAAGAAAAAAAACTCGTCCGTTGATAAAATGTCTCGAATTTCACTTTTAATCCGTTGCCAGTTGTTAAATATAAATAAAGAATAAAATGCCCTGGCGAATGAAACATTTTTGTTACAAAAAAAATCGTCTGCCAAAAATAATAATAATAATAATAATAATAAATTCAATAAAACAAATGAATAAATAAACAAAAAATCGTCTGCACAGTCAGTCATTTTTTTTCGGACTGTTTACTCAAAAGTTATTAAGGGTGACAGCTTGCTTGAGCGGTTCAATGTTGAACGAAAAATTGTTCAAATCGGAAATGTAAATACGGGAATGAAGTATCCTTGAAAAGTTCTTTCCAACAAAAAAAAGTTTGTTCAAATCGGACTGTTCATTAAAAAGTTAGTATCGCGGGACCGGTTGTTTGAACGGCTCAAATTTGAACCAAGAATTGTTCAAATCAAAAAATCAAATACGGGAATGAGCTGTACTCGCCGAGATCTTTCCAACAAAAAAAAGTTTGTCCAAATCGGAATGTTCATTCAAAAGTTATTAGGGGGGGACAGACAGACCGACCGACCGACCGACACACAAATTCCCCATCTCAATACCCTACTTTCAAATTTTTAATTTTTCGATATTCATTTTACCTTTTTATTTTTTTCACTTGGCGATATTTTTTTTTGACTTGGCGATATTTTTTAACTTGGCGATATTTTTTGGACTTGGCGATATTTTTTAGATGCATTAAGCTACTTTTAATACTTTTTTTCGTCTTTCTTTTATTTTTAACGGGAAAGTAGGCTAAAAAAGAATGAATTTCTATAAAATTACGCTAAAAAGGCGTATTAACTTATTATTAATTTATTTCTTATAAGTTTTAACAACATCATTTTGTGCACATGTTTTCTATTAAAAGTCTATTGAAAGTTCATCTGTTTTTTACTTATGAAATTAACTGGTATGTCTACAGTTTTTTTTTATTGAAATTTAGTTTATGAATGAAGAGATTAAGCCAACGAAGAAGCTTTAAACTGTTAGAATTATTTTGTAAACATTTTTTATAAATTGTTCCTTACATTCATGTAACGTCAGTCCCAAAATTGTATAAAAGTCTGTTTTACTTAAACAAAACTAAACCCAAGATTAAAACAAGTCATATTGTCTTCATTTATGATGATATCTTTAATATTCTTCACTTAAATATTTAAAAGTAGTTGATTTAATACATTTAAAACTTGCTTAAAATATGTAACATCAGTCACATTTCTCTTTTTACTAAGATGCTTTAAATAAACTATACAAATAGCACTAACTGCTGCAAAAAAGAAACATATTACGTGAAAGAAATTTAAAATGACGGAAAATATGATTAGTAAATTAAAAACAGTGTATGATAAAATGAGGAATTTTCTTTTTTTAAGTGATCATCTAGCTAAGTTTCCAAAGTAAGTTTAGAACCAAGTTTTATAAAGGATAAATTAGGAAAAGAAATAGAAGAAAACGTAGAACACAAAAGAACCCGGTTTTAAATCCCTTCCTTTTTTTAGCCTACTTTCCCGTTAAAAATAAAAGAAAGACGAAAAAAATATTAAAAGTAGCTAAAAGCATCTAAAAAATATCGCCAAGTCCAAAAAATATCGCCAAGTTAAAAAAATATCGCCAAGTCCAAAAAATATCGCCAAGTTAAAAAAATAAAAAGGTAAAATGACTATCGAAAAATTAAAAATTTGAAAGTAGGGTATTGAGATGGGGAATTTGTGCGTCGGTCGGTCGGTTGGTCGGTGGGTCTGTCGGTTGGTCTGTCTGTCCCCCCCTAATAACTTTTGAATGAACATTCCGATTTGGACAAACTTTTTTTTGTTGGAAAGATCTCGGCGAGTACAGCTCATTCCCATATTTGATTTTTTGATTTGAACAAATTTTGGTTCAACTTTGAGCCGTTAAAAAAACCGGTCCCGCGATACTAACTTTTTAATGAACAGTCCGAATTGAACAAACTTTTTTTTGTTGTACAGAACTTCTCAAGGGTACTTCATTCCCGTATTTACATCTCCGATTTGAACAATTTTTCGTTCAACATTGAACCGCTCAATCAAGCTGTCACCCCTAATAACTTTTGAATGAACAGTCCGATTTAAACAAACTTTTTTTTGTTTGAAGCATCTCGGCAAGGATACTTTATTACCATATTTAAATTTTCAATTTGAACACTTTTGGTTCAACATTGAATCGTTTAAGCAACCTTTCTCCACCTAATAACTTTTGAGTGAACCGTCCGAATGGAATTAACTTTTTTTTGTTTGAAAGATCTCGGAGAGGCTTTCCCATACATTCCCATATTTCGCTTTTTGATTTGAACCATTCTTCGTTCAATATTGAAATGTTCAGAAAAAAAATTAACATTAGCGTCTACGGGGAATTTAAGTTGAATGTTGATCCTGAACTTAAAGTCGGATTTCTTTCAAACTAACTTTGTAAGAAAATGGTTTTGATAAATAATGTTTGTAACGTACTTTTCTGAGTAATCTTCTGTGAGGAATCTGATTCCGACTCCGACTCCGCAAACATGGCGGAAATGCAGGCTCAGAAAAAAAAATACTGACTGTGCAGACGATTTTTTGTTTATTTATTCATTTGTTTCATTTTATTTATTATTATTATTATTATTATTATTATTATTATTATTATTATTATTATTATTATTTGGCAGACGATGTTTTTTTTTTGTAACAAAAATTTTTCATTCACGAGAACATTTTATTCTTTATTTATATTTAGCAACTGGCAACAGATTAAAAGTGAAATTCGAGACAGTTTAGTAACGGACGAGTTTTTTTTTTTTCTTTTTTTTTTCTTTCTTTGATAAAATGTATTTTGATGCTCTTTGTACTTTTATTTATTTATTTATTTATTTTATTATTATTTTTTTTTTTTTTTTTGAAAACGATGGAGGATTTTTTCTACGGAGGAACTGTAACAGTTACACTCTGTAAAAGGTGCGACAAAACTTTATTTATTCGTTAATTGCTTTTTACGTGCCTATTTCATCTGATGAAAGGGGTATATTTTGCTTTTCGAAATCAGCTCTAAGTGCTAAAAAGGTACGTTTGACATAATTTTAAGTCTCAGATAATCAAGAGAATAATGATCAGATGCGAGAATGCCGATGTCGATGTACGGGAAAGTAGGCTCGTTTAGTTCTTGACAGAACTTCTTGTTTCTTTTTAAATTGAAACTGCGCAAAGAAGTACTCCTAATTCTCAGTGTATGGCAGTTAAATCAAAGTGTTTCCCAATGAAAACAGAACATGATTAAGCAATTTTTGACCCTATATGATCTTAAGCGACGTACACCAGGCTGGAAACATAGTGTAGTCAAATTGTAACGTCAGTCACCATAGAATGCCCCCTCCCCCCTTTTTTTTCATACTATGCCTTTAGAAATATTTTTGAAACTCCTAATGGAGAAAAATTTACTAAATATTTTCTTGAAATAGGCACGAATATGAGACAAACAAAAAACAGACAACTCTATTTTTAAAAAGACACGGCTTTTAAATAGCTTAAGTTTCCAGATCTGGTTAAATCAAAGGAATTCAAAAAATCATATCAACTACTGCAGAAACTTCGATCGACATTTTCCCCCTTTTTGCTACACCCTAATAAACATATAAAGCTGTCTTTCATTGTAAAAGTGGTGTATCTATTTGTAAATGATTTTACTATACCTGAAGCCCTCTGCAAATTTTTTCCTTCGGGTAGTATTCAGCTACTATTAATCATTACATATTTATTTTTCGAAAAGTGTTTTGCTTCGCTTTTATGCTAAAAGATAAAACTAAATGTGATACTATTTTACAAACAAATACGGTCTTTATTATGTTGAAGTACAGTAAACTCTCGATTATCCGCGAGCGGATTATTAGCAGTGTGGATTATCCGTGAGGGTCTCGGGAAAGAAACAAACACAATGAATTATTTTTTTCGAAAAATAATGGATTATTCCCCTCCCCCCCCCCATTTCTTACTCAAGAAATCCAATAAAATATTTCACCTGGGCGTTATCGTAAGCTCCACTTCTTTACAGATTTTATATGCTTGAGAATCTCAAATACCGACGATTTTTTATGCTGTACCTATCGTCACTGTTTGTACATATCACGTTTTAAGTGTAATGCAATTATTTTCACACAAAAGACATTTTTTATCTTCTTTACCCCTTATTTTATGCTTTTTTTTTTATTATCGTTGATTTTCGTTATCCGCGCTGTCCTTGCCCCCCAATTCCACTTCTAATCGGGAGGGTACTGTAGACCACTTTCACAATGAGCGAAGCATATGTAAACATTACAAAACTTTTGATTGTAGAAGTCCAGGTTCTTCTGGGAGCAGAACGCACCTCGTCAATAGTTAAGGATGAAACTATGTATGATGTGGTTTATAAAGTACGAAGAATGTCACTTTATTTAAACTTAAGGGTCCAAAAGTTTTTCCACTTACGTGCAAGAAGCTGCGATGTTTTGCTCAGTGAGTTTTATTCCTGATGGTCCAACAAGATTTACAAAACCAGAGAGGCAACATCTAAAGTCTTCAAAGTCACAGTCTGTAGAGACTAACAGCGGACAGGCTAAAAATCAAACAAAGAAAAAAATATATAAAACAAGAAAAAATATACATCTTAAAGGAATAACAGTATATTGGAAACTGACAACAATAAAAATCAAGAGCAATGCAACTCAAGTCGGATCTGATTCAAAATATTATCTAAGACAGTCCCCGTGCACAGCAACTGAATAAAATAATTCAGTAAAATATACCCCATTTTAAAATTTGCGAAAAATTGGTTCCTAAATACTTCAACAAGAATTATGAATTGTCTTCTAAGCAATGTAATTTTCCGCAGTCTAGCCAATACACCCAGACAGTAACAAGGGAAGGGGGTTACCATTCTCTCCCTAGGTAAAAATATAGATAAAAGTGCGAAATATTAACATGCATGAGTCCATTAAACTAACTTAGTCCTTTCTCTGTGTCATCTAATAAGTCGTAATAATTTTTCATTATTACGGCTCATTAGTGTAGCATTTTGTGAAACTATATTATGGAGTTTCCTATTTAATAAATTAAAAATGCTCTTTTAAAATAAAATAGTACAGATAAAATAGTTTAAGTGAATTAAGTAAGTAGTTTTAAAGGACTCGAAGAAACGTAGAAACTTGTTACGAAATCCATGTTATTACAAATTTTACGAGAAAGAACCACGTTTTAGTTTCACTCTGATGACCCCACTTGAATTTATTTTTAGATTCGCCCTCTTCATTGTTTTCAGTAAATTTTTCTGTAATTTATTATTGTATATCGTGATTTTCTTTATTGCACGTCATGCAATATTTTGTGGATTTACCCTATTTAAGCATGTCACGAAAGTGACTCAGATCACGTTGATAAACAAAGTTAATAGTCAATTTTACGTCTCTGGCTCGATCGATCTTGAAGAGTCACTGTTTTCATCTTCGTGAAAAACATTCATGTACGATATCCATTCTAGATTAAATGGAAAATTTTTCACTTTCTAAAGAGAAAAGGGTCAGTGATAAACACTATTTTAATTTAGCACTTTAAAAACCATGCATGGAATATATTCATTCACTAGGATCAAGATCAATTTTCTACCTTTTTATACAAATAATTTATAAACTATATTTGTATACTGTTAAGATAATTAACGATTTGTTAATTATGTCAAGTGTTTATGTAAGTTTATTGGCAATAATTTGAAAATTGGTTCAAAGAAATTGGATATAATTTTAAATTATTATTTATTCCTAAAATCAGAATTTAAAAAGAAAAAAAACAACCATGGTGAAATTGGTAGCATTAAAAAAATCGTCCTGATAATTAATCGGCTAACCCGATTAATCGGTATATTATCAGTAGCCGATTAATCGAAAAAAACTTGAAATATTGTCAAGCACGATTTTTCTGATTAGTAAAACCACATGGATACAAAGACACTTTATACACCGGAAGACTGAAAACGAACAATACTTCCTTACCTGAAAGAGCAACTATCAACAAAGCGGTGTTCATGTTTTCTGCAAACGACACTAATGCAGAGAAGAACAAAAGATAAGATAAAATTTCTTGAAATCACATCTACAACTGAATCATTTCTCCGATTAAAAGCTCTGAAGTGTCTATGATAGTGCGAAAATTAATAGCAAGATGCGTCACTTCCTACTATATGTATAATTTCGAAATTTCTGTTCGTCAGAGTGGATAAGTGTTGCGTAGAAAAGAATTCGGAAATTTATTTCTAAACTTTCATCCTAACTGCCACCGCCGTGACTAGAACTCGTTCTATTAGGAAAGCATGACCGGATGCACCTGTTCTGTTTGGTTGGTGACGTAATAGAGAGGGAAAATTCAAGGTAATGTTTGGAAGTTCCTTTTTTTTTTTTTTTCATTTTCCGTTCATCAGCGCGCTGACGTTACCGAAATGCTTGATTTTAATTGTAAGGTAATTAAAGATTTTCTTTTCTTGGATTGTTTGATTTATGTGGTGTAATTACTATCGAAATAAAACAATAGATTTTTTTAAATATTATCCGTGCTTGTGTTTTGCTTGTATACATGCATACATGGGCGTCATATGCAGAAGAGTAAAACCACATGTCAATAACAAAACAAAAAAATTTTTTTAATGTATCTATATATTTTAATTTATCATTTATTTTTTAATTACGTATTTTTCATTTATTTTAAAGTAAATACCAAAGTGTATTCTCATCTCTGTTAAAAATAATTAAAGTTTTATTTCTCTGATCAAAATAATTTTGTAATTTGTCCCTTCCTTAAAACAAATTCAATTTTATTTATTTAAAAATATTTTTTTCGAAAAATTTTTCTTAATTGAACATTTGAAAACTTAAAATTATTACTTTATTAATTTATTTTATTGTTGAAAGCCAAGGAGGAAGGTGTGCTTTTCTCCCTTGCAAACGCTCCCGGGTATAAATGAGATCAATATTTTTTGTGGTGTATTTTGCAGTTTATCTCAAGTATTTTATAGTTTATCCTTGTTTGAAAAAAAGAGTATTAAAGTACACCTTCTTCCACCCCCTACCGGAGCACGTAGACATAAACATGAGATTAACAACTTAAAAATGCAGCACGAAAAA
>JAXGGA010023044.1:0-14049 GCA_038373865.1 Uloborus plumipes
TACTGGCCGTTTATAAAACATCAGCAGCAGCTAAGACCACCCCAAGAGCAAACCCCTGTTTATGTGCCGGCGAACGGTATAAGTTCCTCCAGGGAAAATAATGAGGATATAATTTGTCTGGGCGCAGATCTCATAAACTATACGGCCATGTTGTTTGTGCCCGGGTACGTCACGGCTAACTAACTGCCCGGGCTAAATCTGAGGAAAAGCTGGAGAAAAAGAGAGGAATCCACACAGTTGAGGAATGGCGTTACAAGCCCAGGCGAGTTAATCACGCAAGATTAATTATTTTTCTCGTCAGGCGGCAAGGGGAAGATGGTGGAAACGAAAATAGTGGATCTTTTCCTGATGCTCTTGGTGTTCGTTCTTGTAGTTTATTTGGATAACGCACTAATGTGTCGCGTAGAGAGTGCGTCTGGGGTGAGGTACTCGAATACGGATTGCTTTTGTCGATTTTTTTTAAATTTCCATTAAAAAGAAACCTATCGATTTATTTTTTATTTCCTTCAATCAAAATGCTTCTCTTTTTTTAAACAAACCATACTGTAAAAAATGCCTGTTGTTTTTACAGTATAATACAGCTAAATTTTGCGGCAATAAACTGTAAAATGGCTAGTTTTAGTTTATTACTGTGCATTTTACAGTTTATTACTATGCATTTTACAGTTTTAAATTGGAACCTCGGCTGCTAGTATTATACTGTAAAAACAACAGTTCATTTATTGCAGTGCTTCAATCAAAACACTTCTTTTTTAAAACAAGCCATGATAGCAGTTCACTTTGTGTTAAAATGAGTAAAAACCCGAAAAAGCGACGTTTAAAAACACAAATAGATGAAGTTAAAATTGGCGAACATGTTTCAAAAGCATAAAGCTTCCTTCTTCAGCGCCAAGCAAGAAATGGAAAGAAACAAAGTGCCGGGAGAGTTTAAATAGCAAAGGAGCAAAAGCTAGGCCAATCAGGTGTCAGCGTGTGCCGAGTCCTGATTTGGCGTTGCGTTGTCAGAAAATTTAAAAGCATGAAGTAAAATTGGCGAGATGTGTGGAACTGCAAAAGATTCGTTACAAATATTACTTAAATTTTTATGAACATGAAAGGCTTCTAAGAAATCCAACTCGCAACAGTTGAAGGTCTGCAAATAATGTTTAGCTTCGGACAGACAAATCTAAGGGCGCTAAAATTTAGGTTAAAGGAACATGAAAATTATGTTAAAAAGAAAGAACTCTCAAAATCCTCAATCGCGAAACACTGTTGGGAAATGGGCCATAGATTTGTTTTCTCCGAAGCTAAAATTATTTGCAGACCTTCAACTGTTGGCGAGTTGGATTTCTTAGAAGCCTTTCATGTTCATAAAAATTTAAGTAATATTTGTAACGAATCTTTTGCAGTTCCACACATCTCGCCAATTTTACTTCATGCTTTTAAATTTTCTGACAACGCAACGCCAAATCAGGACTCGGCACACGCTGACACCTGATTGGCCTAGCTTTTGCTCCTTTGCTATTTAAACTCTCCCGGCACTTTGTTTCTTTCCATTTCTTGCTTGGCGCTGAAGAAGGAAGCTTTATGCTTTTGAAACATGTTCGCCAATTTTAACTTCATCTATTTGTGTTTTTGAACGTCGCTTTTTCGGGTTTTTACTCAAGCCATGATAATTCAGTGGCGCACCAGCCCATGATAGTTGGTACCAATTTACACATATGGCTACCCTGGGGTACTGACATTTATGGTGCTCAACCCACGAAAAATTAAAACTCCCTTTTTTGTTTAAATACTTTATTTATATGAAAGCTAAATTTAGAATTTATTTTCATAAAATAAGGTTTTTTTTTATCAGCTATTAAATGAACCGTTTAAAACCGTTTTTGTCCCTCTAAGGGGAGGGTGGAGGTAGAAAAATAAAATCTTTATTTTTTTAATGACATACCTCAAATTTTGTACTCTGATGTATTTCTACATAAATAAAGACATTTCACTCAAATTGTTCAAAAATATTAAAACTTTAAAAAAATATTTCAATTTTAAATTTTCTAAAACGGCATTTTAAATTTGTTCCCAGGGAAACAAAATTCACTTATATATATATATTTTTTAAACCATAGCTTATACTTTGTAAAATAAAATTTAGTTCTTTTCGATAATATTGTTCAAATAGAATTATTATTAAAAAATTTATAGCAAATCATACTGTTTTTTAATGAAAAATATTAACTTTTCGCAGTAAATGACCCTCAGAACTCATAATATATTATAGATAAAGAATTTCATTTGAAATAAGTTTTGTTCCTTGGATTATTGACCGTATTTAAGCCAAGTTGCAAAATGATTGGGCAAAAAGGGTTGTGAATGAAACATTTCAAAAACTGCGATTCGTGTAAAATCTGCATTGAGAGAAAACGCCGATTTTGTACTTTATGGGGCATGCATAACATAAATTCAAGTCAAAACTGCAAATATTTGGGCATATTACTTACCTTGAGTAAATGTGGTTCCACCAAATATATTTTACATTAAAAAAATATTAATTTTAGATTTTCAACCAATTAAATTTGGTAATAGTTTCATAAAAGAAAAAAAAAAGAGTTTGTCGTCTTTTCATCAGAGACCCAACTAGCAGAAAAACATTGTCGTATGTGCATATTTCTATGCAGTATATTTCAAAAGTAATAATAAAATGTATGAATCTTTGCTTTCAATGAGAATATTCAAACTTTAGTTAGGCATGCCTATGTTATATTCATTTACAATAAACATCAATGTTATATTCTGCCGAGCCAGTTGTACCCAACATTAGTTTCATTCATATCTAAATCAAGTATCACATCTTACAAAGTATATATCAGGCAATAAAAACTATAACTAATATAAAGGCTTTGAGTTATATAATTATTTGCAATAAAAGCTATACGAAAACCTTTATTGTACACACCCTTAAAATAATGCAAGTACTCAGGGAAGAAATTGTCTTTAGGAGTAGAACAAAATATTTATCTAAGAGAGCAAATTTGAGAAAATTTTAAATTGAATTCTGATCTAACAAATTTACAATATTTTTTTATACAACGTGTCTACATTTCTCATGTAACATATACACAGATAATTTGAAAGCTGCTGGTGTGGGTGTAACTTTTTAGGTTTTCAGGGCAAATTAAAATGCACCAGCTGAATAAGTGACACCTTCTTTTTTTTCAAGTCGTAGTTATCAGAGAATTTGGCGTATTTTTTAAAACTACGTTTCTGCTTGCTCTCTGCAGTTGTATAATAGTAAAACGTTTAATAGTAAAGCGTAAACAAACAGTTTAAAGGGCATTTAAATATCTACGGCGGCCATTTTGAGCCACGAAATGTCAGCCATTATTGGTTCTAACGTTAACAAATATAGTATAACTTTTGAAAATGTTGACGCAATTGAAAAATTCTTTCGGATTGATGTAGCCAAGACAGCTAGCAATATAAAAAAAACAAATTTAAAAAAAATGGAGAAAAATCACTTTTGGTCAATTTTCAACGTCCACCCTCCCCTTAAAAAAATTTAATGGCGAAAATTTGGTGGCCTTTTGTTGGGGGCCTTGTTCTTGGGCCCCTAACGATCTGCCGTGTTTTCCTTTTCTTTGAGCTTTTACGAAAAAGTAGACTACACAAGATCTCAGCTCATTAAGTTATTAAAAGCTTTTAGATAAAATAACAATGACAACTTTTTGCAGGAAAAAATCCAAACGAGCCTCTAGCAAGTCCTCTAATTTTCTGCGAAAGGTTTTTTGTGCGACAGCATTTAATGAACCAAATATGTCCCGACAGCTTAAAGAAAAACACTTCAATGAATCACTGCAACTAAAACCATGAACAAGTCATTTACTTTTCAACAAAACGTCTTAATGTGTGACAGCATTTTAATGAACCAGAAATGTTAAAATAACTTCACTGGAAAAGGCGTGGGAAAGGATCAAAGAATGATAATATGTATCAAAGCACATATTCAAATCAGGCACGAGGTCGTGATTGTACACTCTAAAAACAGTACCTCTAATTTGAAAGGCACAAGCCCATTGTACCTTTCATTTCCTTTGTTTAAAAGGCACATAGCTTTTGTGCCTGTGAAACTAACAGGCACCCAGAAAATCAAAGGTACAAAAAAGTTTTCTGCCTTTTAAGAGGCACAAAAAAATTATCCCGCGCAGTTGTGCCTCTTAATTTCGGAAAGTGAACTTTCAGAGGCACATTCCGAAACTAACGCATGCGCAAAGCGTGAATTCCACGACTAATTCTTTCACTTAACGAAAATGCGAGTCCAGCACGACTAATTTCTTCAACCAGCTATTGCAAAATATTTGCGAAGTTCTTCAAATTTCTTCGACCGAAGCAAGGACTGTGGTCGAAGCTGTTAAAGATATCGGTGTCGAAGTACAAGAGGATCTGAAATTTGTTTCTGAGGATGACTTGACACACCTCAACAAGATCGAAAGGCGAAAGCTCATTGCATCTTGGCAGGAAACATGTATGTATTTCTTGTTTCGTTTTCTGTATTGCATGTAACTATCTTTTTCGAATTTTATAAGTTTCACTTTTTTTATTAAATTTTCTCTTTTAACTCTTATTTAACCATTTAAAAAATGATGTAAATCAACGATACCATGCCCTTATATTTTTTACTAAGCAGGCACGTAGATAGAAGTTTGTTAAGGGGGTGGTCCAAAGTTGGATGAACGCTAAATCAGAAGTAATAATTGATAGTGACATTTATTAAAGTTATTTTGATTAAAACTGTGATATGTTTTGATTAATTTAAACAATAATTAGTTAAAAGTGACAGAGTTATTAATTACAAATAATTAACTGAATTTTATTTGAAGGAGTAAGTAAATTATTGACAGTTTGCAGATTTCTGCAAAATTTCTTCAGTTTGAAATAAAACTGTAAAAAACTGCAGAAAGTCTGCAGAATAAAGTGATGTGAACAGTGTTAGAAAAACAGTGGTCTTTCAGGAAGGTGGTGGTCCGGACCCCCTGGACTGGCTACGTCCTTGTACTATATAAGAATCCCAAAAGCAGAACACTATACCAAAGTTGCGACGTGCGTCGCATTACATTTACGTTTGAAAAAATTTCTGCTGAAATTCTACTTATTTCTTCTAAAACTAGATTCTCTGCAAATATTGTCTTTTGATTATATTTTATTAGAAAGAAATTCAAAATTTCCAGCAAATTACATTTGTTCGGCAAAAAACGCTCTAAATGTCGCATTTTATGCGTCGTTTTCACGAACTTCAAATTTAAGTCGTATTTGAAGAAATTCGGATAATAACTGCAAAGTCAAAACATTTACTAATTTTTATTTTGTTATGTGTATATTATTCCCCCCCCCCTTTTTTTTGGCTTAAAAAAAAGGCTAATATTTTCATAATATGCTGTCCTTTCAATTCTCATGCATTTTGGAACTTTATAAACAGTTATTGGCCTAACTCGCAATACTAACCAACACAAAAAATATTCCAAATACCAGGGTGTAAAAAAAATAATGATTTTTTTGAAAAAATAAAAAAAATCAGATTTATTTGATTTAAATCGATTTTTTTTATTTTTTAAAAAAAGACTTAAAAAACTTTTGTAATTGATTAGGTTATACTTATGAATATTAGTAAGCATGAAATTGATACTGGAAAAAATTTTTAAAACAACAAAATTTCAAGTATTATGTCACCAAAAAAATTTCATAGCATTCAATGCAAAACGATTTTAATACTAATGCATATGATTTAAATATCAAAAGTAATATAGATGACATAGTAACACACTGAAAAACATAAAAACAGGGGAAATAGAACAAACTGGAATTTGTTACATGTCTTTTAATTAGTATGCTCTTTTATTTATTTATTTTTGCCTTGAAAAACGTGTTAGCAGTTTCTTGCAATTTTTTAACATAGTATTATTATCCTTTAAAGTGAAAAGTGCTCTGTGAGATAAAAATCAAAAGAGAGTTAAATAAAAAAATTAATTAAATAAATGAACTCTTTTTTTTTTGTGATTTAGGAATAAAGTTTACTCTTTTTGTATAGAAATGATGATATTAATTTTAAGTTTTCTTTTTACATTTAGTACAAATAAAGCCCTTACTACAGCAACAGGCCTAATTTTCTAGGACTTATATACACAACCATCTTTTAGTGCCTTTTAACATATTTTTTCAAAAAAAGAAAAAAAAATCCCGAATTTCATGGTTTCTTTTTTTCTTTTTTTTAATGACAAATTTAAAAGTGTTCACTGACTAAAAATGTGAGTAAGAAGATTGAGTAAGGAGAGAGAAAATGAATAGATAGAAGTGATAAAATGAGAAGAAACCATAGGAACAAAAATCAATATGAGGAAGAAAGGTTATGTTGACTACGCAAAAGGCAAAATTGATGAAATAAAAAAAAAAATCAAGAATATTTTTAGGGTTAAGTTGAAAAATGATTTAAATCAATGATTTTTTTAAAAAGAAATCAATTGCTTTAAATCGCGATTTAAATCACTGATTTAAATCATTTGATTTAAATCGTTGACACCCTGCCAAGTACTGTAATACTTTTTAAAGGAGGATATTCCCCAGAATTTCTTAAAAACAAAATTAAATTACGTATATAAAGTCTCTGTTTCATGTCAAACAACAACTTTACATAGAACCAAGCATGCAAAATAAATAAATACAAAAATTGAAAATAATTTGCAATTTTGCATTCAAGTTTTGTTTTTTGCAATGCTGATAAGTGTGTGGAGTACGTTCGAAAGCACGTAACTCAACTTGCCCCCAAACAATAAGCTCATTTTTGCTCAGTAGATACAGTTACTGGGTAACCATCAGGGTCCCCACAGTTTAATGCTTAATATATGCTTATTATATTAATAATGCTTTTATTAATTTTTAATTCAAAGATACAAATATGAAGTTGCCTAAGTGGCCAACAACTATACCGTTTCCATTATTATTTCTTAAATTCTTCTGTGAAGCTTTACAATTGCCAACAAATAAATTTGTCTTCAGCTTTAAAGATTTTTTTTTAAATTTCTATTTTGCAGTTGCTGCAAGTAGTCCTGAAATGATGGATCTCTCCCCAAATCCACCGAGCCCAAACTTGAGTGATGCATCAAGCAATGAATATCCTCTCTCTGTAAATTCAGAGGTGAGCAAAATTATTAATAAGACTCATAAATGTGATCCATGTGCATTTGAGACTTCTAGTTTTAGGACTTTTAACTGGCATGTGAAGAAGTTTCATAAAAATCAGTGTTCTTTTCAGTGTAATAACTGCAATGCAAAATTTTATGATAAAAGATCCTATTGTTTGCATTTTAGAATTTGTAATAAAAAATTGTTTCAGAAAATGCCGAGAGAATAGAGTATTTGTTGAAGAAGTCATTCAAATTGAGGCAAACTGAGGAGGTATCAGTATTACCTCCATATTTAGGGGAGCAAAGATTTGTAAGTTTTCATTTTCATGCAAAAAATTCTAAACATTATTTAATTTTTAAATGTGTCTATATAAAAGTGCTTAACTTTAAATGTTTTGTTTCAACTTTTAGATTTAACTTTTTTGCATACATTGCACAATTTATTGCTCTTGTTCCATATCCCTTATTTATTTTTATGCTATTTCAGATTTACATTTTTAATATATTTACATTCCTGCATTTGTTGTTCTTGTTGTGGTGTGATAGTAAAAATTGTCAAGACATGGTTTGCCGTTGCCCCAAAAGGGACTTTCCTGTATTTAAAAAATATTGTTAATAAAGGATAAATGTGAGCAGAGCTCTTAGTATGTATCATGTTGTATAATTTTAAAATTAATGTTTCTTTCTTTTTTTTTTAAATATACATGAAGCAGACAAATCATGTTTTTTTTTCTTCTTTTTTTAAAATAAGTAAGTTATGATATTGATTTCATAATTTATGAATACAATGCCATATATTTTTCCTGTGTCTTATTTCAGCTGGAACTTGAAGTTGGACTTAGATTTGAACTCAAGTTCAAATTGCTGGTTGTGAAGTTGCGACTGGCCCTCAAAAAAATGGCAGATGCATACTCCATTCCAAACACTATCCTAGAAATGGAGAAGCTGATGCAGATGAAAAGATCAACTTGGAGTGCCGTTTCAATGGTAAAATTTGCTTTCAATTTTAGCTTGTACTTTATTGTATAATATTTTCCTGTATAATCAAGATAAAAAAGAGAGAGAGAGAGAGAGATGTGTTAAAGAAATTCACAGAATATTACATTGTACTATATTGCACATTATTTCTTTAGATTGACTTTGATGAGAACGTCAAGAGGCCTGGACCAAGTGTCTTCTTTGGGGAGAGGCCATGCATTATGGTCAGCGAAAGCCAATTAATCTATCTTCGAGCAGGCTGCACATTAGAAGAGGCAGCGGTTTTGTTGCTGGGAGTTTATTTTATTTTAAATTTAAATTTCCCATCATCCTATGGGCAATTTTTGGGACTGCTCCAAAACGTCCTGACCAAGGACAAATTTTCACAGTCCTTTTCCTGCCAGAAACTTCTTTCTGTGACTGCAAAAATTACAGAGTAATTGAATCGGGTAATGCTATATTACATGTGAGGTTCCACATCTCTTCGATGGGGTACCACACGTTCCATCTCTAATCCACCATTTTTAATTTAGAGTATGATTCGAGGCTTAAAGTGCTTCATGTGTACAGTCGTGAGCAAAGGATGTATTTGTATGTTGCATTACTAAATATGATGAGTGAATTCATACAAATTTGAATCAATTATTTTTTTTTGAATAAAAATAGTTGTTAAAATGTAGCACATTTTTAAATACCTTGTTTAATTCCTATTTTTTAATTAGGATTTGAAAATTACCATGTAAAAAATTACCTTGTAACATTGCAGCGTAACTATTATTTTCTTTACTTTGTTTGTTTTCATCGTAAGTATTGGAATGAAAAATATTTTAAATTTGTGCGCCTGTTTTCTTTTTCATAGTTCAAAATGTGTTTTATTGTAAATAAAGGAGTCTAATGATTTTTATTGAAATTGCCTGGAATGATCAATAATTATCCTGTACATAATGACTAAATTTGTACTGAGGCCACAGATGCATTGAGTCCACAGATACATTCAAAACTTTAGAATTATAAAACATCAAGTGTTTGCTTCCGTTAAAAAAATTGGCATGTGCATAAAAGAATGTGCACGAAATCACTATAAATGTACAGCACTTATTACAAGTAATAATTTTTAAATTATTAAGAAATTACTCTCCATGTATGACATGATAAAGTATTGTGCTTATTACATCAAAAATATATACTTTTAAATAAAATGTTTTTGTTCGAAGCATTTCATTTTGGTGGGCTGGATGTTTGCTGATAAATTAAAATTATTCTGTGCGTCCTTATGTGTTTGTATATCTATTTTTAAATAAAAGTTTTAAATTGTAACAAAGGGTAAAAGTCTTAAAATGAAATATATTTTGAATAAAACCTTGCTTTTATTTGAGTTACCTGTTGATACAAAAATATAATTACCAATAATAATGCTGTATAATAAATAAGGTTTTAGGGTAGGGTTATATTATATGTTGCATTACTTTATATAACAAGTGAACTCACTATATTGAATCCATTATTTTTTATAAATAAAAAAGTTTTGAAAACGTAATGTACAGTTTTAAACATCGTGTTTAATTCCTATTTTCAAATTAGCATTTGAAAATTGCCATGTTAAAATTACCTTATAATATTTCAGAATAATTGTTTTCTATTTTAATTATTATTTTATTTATATATTTATTTATTTTTCCTTCATTGGTATTAAAATTAAAAATGTTTTTAATTTATGTGCCTGCTTTTTTTTCCATAGTTCAAAATGTGTTTAATTGTAAATAAAAAAACTTCTTACGATTTTTATTAAGATTGAATGCAATGTTTGATTATTATCCTGCACATAAAGACTAAATTTTATCCGAGTCCACAGTACATTTGAAACTGGAATTATAAAATATCAAGTGTTTGCTTCCAATTAAAAAGTTGCCATTATGCATAAACAGTTTGAAATCACTATAAATTTACAGCACTTTAAGTCATTAAGAATATACTTTCCATATATGGCATGATAAAGTATTATGCTTATTGCAAGATTATTTACTAGACTTGTAAAATATAACGCATAAGTATATAGTTTTTAATAACATGTTCTTGTTCTAAGGTGGTGGGCCAGATGTTTGGTGATAAACTAAAATCATTCTGTGCGTCTTTGTGTGTTTGTTTGAAATTTTTTTATGTAAGATTTAAATTGTAACAAAGGACAAAATTCTTAAAATAAAATATATTTTCATTGAAAGCTTACTTTTATTGGAGTTACCTGTTGATACAAACATATATAATTACCAAGAATAATGCTATGTAATTAAATAAGGTTTCTGGATAATTCTATATAACATTTTGCATTATTACTTAATACGACAAGTGAATTCATAAAAATTTGAATCCATTATTATTTTCAAATAAACAATGGTTGTTAAAATGTATACTGTACATTTTTAAATAACTTGTTCAATTCCTATTTTCCAATTAACTTTGAAAATTACCATGTAAAAAAATATTCTAATTAAAATTTGTAATGAATGCAATGAAGTAATGTAATTAATGTAAGAATCACGATTCAATTGTGCCCCTAAAAAGTGCATCAATAAGAGGTACATATGGGTAAAATAAGAGGGACATGTGGGTAAAATAAAAGGTACATGTGGGTAAAATAAAAGGTACATGTGGGTAAAATAAAAGGTACATGTGGGTAAAATAAAAGGTACATGTGGGTAAAATAAAAGGTACATATAAGCGAAATAAGAGGTACATATGAGCAAAATAAGAGTCACACTGTACCTTTGATATTTAGAGGTACAATGTAACTCTAAAATTCAGAGGCACAAGAAAGACATTTTTACCTCTGATTTTCAAAGGCACATTGTGCCTCTTATCTTCAGAGGCAAAAATGTTCCACTTTTACCTCTGAAATCAGAGGTACTGTTTTTAGAGTGTAGGCAATTATCATAAACGAAGCTTTCACGTTAGTTTTTCAGAGTAGGCACCAAAAACATCAATAATAGTTCATGGGTGCTGTTTGAAGTATTAACAAAGTAGCATTTTGATAGTGAGTTATGATTTCATGCTTTCTCATAACTTACATGAAATATCTTATCGTCATAAAATAAAAATAATGGTAACTAAATCAAAGATAACTTTTTATTTATTTATTTTATAAATACAATTTGATATATTGGTTCTTGATTTTTTTTATTATTTTATGTGTGTGAATGGAATAATAAGCTCTTAAAAAAAAATAAGTGAACTTCTCTTCTTCATTTGATTTACATATGAAGTTTTAAAAACAGCCTTGCTCATATTTTTACTTGGCCCAAATCATTGAAATATTTTTTAACTTTTACCTTTCCTCTGTTTTTAATAGCCACAGCTGTTTAGTATGATATTCCTTCATCGATCTTAATAATTGTAGTTTTTATTATCTTCTAAACTTACTCTTTCCGCGAAGTTAGCAAGGAAACCTTTTCTAAAATCAGGTGTTTCTAATTTGTTGCAATAAAATTCTCCTATACTTATTACTGAGACTTATAACATTTAGTAGGATATTAGATTAGATTCGGGAAGTATTGCTTGTAGTAAGAAACTTGCCTTGAGACATTCCCGTACGCTTTTTCTTCTCTCTCTTTTTGCATATTTTGTCTCATTGTTTAAATTGGTTTATTTTGATTTTGGTTTTCAGATTTTGTTTGAATTTTTTAATCTTCTCCTATCTCTTTTTATTTTTGCTCAAGCCTAAATTTGAAACTTTTTTTTTCTTTGAAATAGGATGAGCCCATAACACTTACGTTTTTTTAATTAAAACCTTTTATACCAGTATCTTGTACACAATAGTTGAAATCCTTTTTGGTTCCTCAGGCCTTAGAAGTCGTGAAGATAATATTTCCTCTGTTTCATCCCCAAGAAACAGCAGCTCCTTGCTTATGCCGGGACTCATCAAGGCTAACTAATTAAACAACTAATTAACAAGGCCTTACTGAATTAATCTGTTGCAATTCGTGAGAAAAAGAGAAAAGCCCTTGCTCAAGACAAATAGTAGAACAAGGTAAGGTAAGTTAAGCAACAGAGATATAAGCATGAGAAACACAATCAAATTTTTCTCCTTTTTTATATATCGTTTATAATACACCCACCCTCCTTCTTTTGATAAGCTGGATTTGCATGTGTCAATTATAAAATTAGTCTTTGCAGATGATTCAAGAATTACTGAAAAATATTCCCACCATTTATTTGTTTTACTTCATGTACTTTAAATCCTAACCTTTTTCTTGTGAATATTTAATTCAACGCTTGGTTAAGCCACAACCTATTTCATAAGTCACTTACTTTTTTGCCGAATCAGAACTTGTACAAGAACCTCGTACACAGCAGTTGAAATGCTTTTCGGTTTCTCATGCCTTAGAAGTCGTGAGGATAATATTTCCTCTGCTTCATCCCCAAGTAACAGCAGCTCCTTGCTTATGCCGGGACTCATCAAGGCTAACTAACGGCCTTAGTGGATAAATCTGTGGCAATCCGTGAGAAAAAGCGAAAAGCCCTTGCTCAAGACAAATAGCGGTACAAGCTAAGGCAAGTTAATCACGAGAGATTAATTAATTCTTACGTCAGTTGATGACAAGGAAGCGGTGAATAGGACTTGAGGAAGTGGAAGATATGGATGCTTTGTAGCATTTTCCAGTTCCTAACGCTGCTTGGTCTTTTTGATTAGTGTTCATAAAGTATTCGAAGAATATCTTATGTAAAAGTTTTAATAAAGTTTCGCCTAAATTGTTTGACGTTTCTGCTCATAATTTATGATTCAGTTAACTGCTAAGTCATTATTTATGTAAACAGAGACATGTCGTTTTAAAATCTTTACTGTCGAGAGGATATGGTCTTGAATGATATTTTGTATTAAATGTCTGTTCAGTGGATTTTTCCCGAGAAATAACCAAGGAGTATTGCTGATGGGTACGTATGTTGTTTCGTCTATTGAAGGCAGTTTAGGGTATCTGAAAGATAAGGAAAAATCATTTATGCTATGAATTAAGTGTGAAATCTACATAAGTAAAGAATATGTATCAACAGAATATCTTATGTAAAATTGTTAATATAGTTTGAGGTTTCCGCTCATAATTCATGGTTGAGTAAACTGCTAAGTTATTACTTACATAACTGGAATATGTGGTTTTAAAATCTTTTCTGTAAAAGGAGAACATAGTTTTGAACAATATTTTAAATTAAAGTCAGGGAATTTTTACCGAGGAACTATCAAAGGGCAATGTTGAGGGGTGATGAACATGTTGTTTGGACTATTGAAGACGGTTTAGACACCTGTGAAGAACTATTTGGTTCATGAATAAACTGGGCTATCTTCATAAGTATGTAACAAGTTCTTGTAAAATTACAGCTTTTTAACTTATTTATTTATTTTCGGTAATACGTGCTTAACTTACAGTGATTATTTATTTCATTCATAATCCATCATTGCAAAAGAAAAAAAAAATCAGAAACGTTTTAGTAAAAAAGAAAATCTAAGGTAACTAGTTTCTGCCTCTAAAATATTTTGGAAAAATGCTTGATTTTCTGTGGATTTGTCTATTTGTTTCTTTAACAAATAAACAAATGTAGCACTGAAGAATATTATTAGGAAAGCAAAGTATATATATATTTAGTAAATGCGCGAAAACAGATTCTTAGAATATATTGCTAGAATTGAGAATCGTACACTATGTCCAAAAGTATGTTCCACATATGATAGGTAAACTTCAGTAAAAGTATAACAATTAAAAACGAAATTAGATTTTTTATTTTATTTGTTTTCTGCTTAACAAATAACACGAGCCTGGAACTTTTACCATGTCCACATGTTTTTTACTTTCAGCTCTTTTTGTTTTGAATATATGAAATTATACATAAAATTTAGTTTAATTTGTCCCCATACGTGACTGCGAAATCACCCTTCAGG
>JAXGGA010023045.1:0-14048 GCA_038373865.1 Uloborus plumipes
TGCGCATTCGACAGCTTTCCTCAGAAAAATTTTCAAAATTGAAACCAAAAGTACGCATTTGTAGAACCTCTTTTCAGTGCATCTTATGGTTCTGGGTTAAGGGGTGGGGTTTGGGTACTCTCATTCGGAAAATTTTTGAAACTTGAGACCATCTTCAAAATGATGGGAGGGGGCGGTGGACAAAGACGTTCCTGCGCTGATATTTAGAAGTTGAGATCTCATAGACGATATTGTAGGCCACTTTCGATTATGTTATTGGAAAAAAATGGGTTTGGAATTCTGCTTAGAAATTGTTCGATATTTGAGTCGAAAATACGTAATTGAAGATCATAATTGATGACGCTATGGGGTGAAATGGGGTTCGTTGAGGCTCACTGGGAAGCCTTGTGCATTGAAGTTTTATAAAAAGTAAGTTAAGATGTTCTTTGAAAACGTTAGTAAAAATGGATTCAGAAATCTTCTCTGAAATGATTCTGATTTTAAAGTTATAAAAACACAATTTTAGTCTTAACGTTTAGCAGAGATACCTTAAGTAATATTTTCCTAGTTTATTTAAATTCAATATCATGGCTCGTAAATTTTTTGATACATTTTTGTTTTCATTTCATTTTTTACCTGTGAAAAGATTTAGGGCCCTGCTCCACATCAGCGTAAAACACGACCGAAACTGAAGGCAGAAACCGAAAATCCGGGTACTTTCCATAGAAAGACTATTTGCTCCATTTTACGCTTCTGCTTTATGTTTCTGCTTTACATCAATGTGGAGCAGGGCCCTTAGATCGGTTGGCGTCCTTTCCTTTCAATATTCTGAGTCTCTCTCTCTCTGTATTTCAATTTTTCTTCTATTTGAAACATATTTCAGGGCATCCCATGCATTTTTAACCAGTTTCTTGTGATCTTCGTGATATTTTGAATAAAAATATCCAGAAAAATAGGATGTTGGAAGTAAATCCTCGTTTGCGAAATAATTACAAATAAAAAGAAATAAAACTTTGCATACGAAATTATATATTACGAACTTACGTGCAATGCATATATGTGTGTAGAACTGAAGCGTACGGTGAATATTTTGTGTATAAAATAGGTGATATATTTGACAGAAGCTCCCCCGACGGAAGGTTCCCCAATATTTTCTTGTTCTGCAAATAGTGTCTGACAGTTCAGAAAATTTGAGACAGGATTGAGATCCATAAGGATGTCTAATGTCTTTTTGTTATCGATGTTGGTGTATCTGCACGCTCGAAGTTTGGCATTTGGAAAAATTTTAAGTTTCCTTCAGTTAATTGATAATAATTTCTCTCTTCCCAAAAACGAAAACTTGAGTACCTGTGATAATGAGTCGCAAAAAATACATAAATAAATAAATTATTAATTGCAAAACTCAAACTTTCTGAGCCTTTATTAACTTTTTGTGTGTGACTTACCTCTAAATAGGTCTTCACTTCAAGACATATTTTCAAGAAATGTTATGCTTATCAAAGATATCGAAAATTATCTGTTTTTACTAGAAAAGGGATTACCTCGACTGAAGCATGATGCGCCCTTCCCTCGCTTATTTATTTATTTATTTTCTTTTTCTGCTTAGCAAGCGCATTTCAGTCCGCTCTATTTGATTTTTTCTTTTCATATATTAATGCGTCGTATTCTTTTTTTTTTTTCATCGAACTGTTTATTTTTTTCCCTCCATGATATGCGCCCTTTTCGGCTTGCGCCCCTAGGCCAATACCTAGGGTGGCCTAATGGGTAATCCGGGCCTGCATTGATACTTTTCTTTCCAAATTAGAAAAAAAAAATATGGAAAGAGGTACTTTCATCTCTACTAATAATAAAGCTGAAGGTGGTTCTGTCTGTCCTTCTGTCTGTCACGCGCGTAGCGCCAAAACCGTTCGGTCGATTTTCATGCCACTTGGCACAAAATTAGTTTGTAGCATGTAGTTTTGCACCTCGAAGCGATTTTTCTAAAATTCCATTTCGTTCTTTTTCTATTCGAATTCTTAGCGGAAATTCGATAAAATAGGGAAGAAATATTTCACACACATTTTCAATTCTTATGTCATTCGAAAGCTTGGAATTTTCTGCACAAAATGAAGTTTTTTCGAAGTTTCTACGATCATCAGGAGAGCTGTAACAATTGTTTTTAGAATCCCGAAATTCAAGGCTTACCTTCAGTAAAGCAAGCCAAACGATTCTAAAATGGTTCAGCTCGATAATAAAATTTGTTTGAAAAGAGAGATGAAAAGAATTATTTTATCAACGGAAATCAACTTTTCATGTTGTTACTATGGTTACGTGTTCATACTTATTTTTGTTTCGTTCTTTTTCCAGGGTTGCCAGACGTAGTATTTTTGATTCTACGGTAGTATTTTTTCGGCCCAAATAAGGAGCGTAGTATTTTTCTGGCAACCCTGTTTCCAATATACTAATGACTTAATTAAAAGATTTGGCGGATTTTTTTTTTTCATTTTCATAGATTTCGCATTTCAGCAACATTGATTTTGGCAACGTTTGGAAACAGTAGTATTTTGTAATATTTTTTTTAGAGGAGGTATAGTATTTTTTGTCCCAATTCTCTGGCAACCCTGTCTTTTTCCCGGTGAAGATGCTTTGGGACCCTGCTTGGCGCGTTTTCAAAAAGTCAACTACGCAAAATAGCTAGGGTTACCACGCTTGGCGCGCCTATCGTTCATTTAGCGAGAAAAGGGTACCTAAAGCACAGATTAACGAAATATCGTATCAATTTCGATATTGCATCGTTTTTTTAAAGTGTTTCGTTTCGGAAAATGTATTGTTTTGTTTTTTAAGCTTTGAAAGAAGACTTTCTTCTTCTTTTAAACTTTGGTAAGATTTCTGTTGGTTTCTGTTATCAACAAAACTGTTCTTATTTTCTCTTTTGGCTTATTTTTGTCCATCTCCCTTGGGGTTGCATTCGAATGTTCTAAGGGGGTGTTTTACCCCATTTATCGGGTAAATCAGTGTTTTCAATGCAAGGTGATATGAATTGGTTAACAAAAGTGATATGAATTGGCGCGACCACTTGGCGATATATCGCCAAGCTTTTGATCGCCAAATATTTGACGCCAAATTGGCGAATTTTTTTTTTTTTTTTGATTTAGGTTCAATTTGGCGCTGTTGGCGATATTTTGCGAAAAATCCACTGAATGATGTTAAAAACGACGATCTTTAGGAGATTAATCATTGTAAAATATTTTTTTGCATTGTTTCGTAGCAAACTAGGGCTACAAATGTTTGAATTGTTATCTTGCTCACTCCAAGCACTATTTTAGCACTTTAGGCATCTACTAAGAAATTTACACGTAAAATTAAATAGTGTGGGGTCCATATCAGATCTTTATATCACTTTGAAGGAATTATAGTTGAATAAAACTAAAATAGAGCATTTTTTCTGATATATCAATTATTTTACAAATGAACTTTTAATTTTATACCACGGGCAAAGCCGTGCGGGTACCGCTAGTAGAAAATAAAGGATAAAAAAAATCAAGGATCCAAAATTTCTTCTCACTTTAAAAGAATTTTCTAAAATATGTGAATATTCTTAATAGCAAAATTCAGTAAATAAAAATGTAAACATTTGTCTTAAGTTTTTTTAATAAATGATTGCAAAAAAATTGTTAAAGTTGTTTAAAAAGTCCAATATTGACATTTTTCTGGGCAACCACCGCTGTGAACAACCGATTTTTTCAAAACCACAGGTGATTCCTTTTGAAAAGCTTCACTGAGTTACAGTGGCGTATCCAGGGGGGGGGGGGGGGTGCCAAGGGACCAATGCACCCCCCAAGATTTTGCTAGACTATAAAAAATGGTGGCACCGAATTTTGAAAAAACATGTAACCTTCATGTAAATATGCTTCAGGTTTTTTCAATAAAAAATACTTGATGGACACTGAAATATTGTCATATTATTTTCTGTTTTCGACAGTAAGAAGCAAAACTAATTGTTATTCTGTAATTTTGGAAATGTAAGAGGAAAATGGCCTTATTGTTCTTGCATGATACCGTATTTTCGTGTAGATAAGCCGCGGCTTATACGTGTTTAAAAGCTGAATTTTAACTCCTGCGGCTTATATGCCATGTTTGTCTTTTTTTTTTTGTTTTTGTTTTTTCAAAGTTCATGTTATGTTTAGTTATTGCTTAAAAACAAAACAAATTAGAGTCTGACATCGAAAACCAGAAATGGAACAATGGAACGCCATTGAAAAGATCTGTTTTGAAAAGGGCAATAGCATTTCTGCTTATTCAGATGTTAATTTATTCTCCTACATCTGATAAGGAAGTGGAATAAATTAAGAAAAAAAAACATCAACCATAACCAACCTGTCTAATAAACGAAAACGAATCCAAACGAAAAACAAATAATAAAATAAACGCCTGGGCCTGCCAGCCGTTGCAGTGAGGATGGGAAGTAGGGTTGCAGAAGAAACCAACTGGAGCAGAACAGGGTTACTATAAGTTGCAGTTATCGCCAAGATGTTGCAACATTTTATTTATTTATAATATTGAAACACTATTTTCAAATCAATGTTACTACTTCTTTGTCATTGTTTTTGAAGGACGTCAATACCAGTATATAGAGTATATAGCGTAGGTGTCGGTTCTCTCGCAGATTAAATTTTTGACAAAGTTTTATGCGGCTTATACGCCGATGCGGCGTATCTGATGAAACGCATTTTTTTTCTCCCGAATTTTACGAAGTGCGGCTTATACGGAGGTGCGGCTTATCTACCCGAAAATACGGTATTCATTTTTGTGAAAAAAAAAAAAAAAAACAATCTTTGAACAACGTTTAATAGAAAAAATTAAATCGAAATACTGCGTTTTTAAAGTCTCAGCATATTTCTTGATTTTTTTTCCTTTCTCATCACAGTGTCGATGTTCGATGTGCACCCCCCAAAATCAATTCCTGGATACGCCACTTCTGTGTTAAATTATTTATTTTTATGATATTTCTGCACATGCTTAGCTTCAATGTTACTGATATTTTTAAGCATTCTCCATTAAGTGGCTATCTATCTGTAATGTCTCATTCTTATTGGAACATGAGACATTGGAGAAGTTTTACTATCTAATTCAGGGGTTCTTAACTTTTCAGGCTTCGTTTCAAGTTTTTCCAAGGTGGGGGGGGCAAAGGGTCCAAACACAATGCAATTTCACCGGAAAACATCAAAAACCACGCCCACTTATATGTAAATACATTGATTTCTCAAAGCCGGGGGGGGGGGGCAATTGACCCCCCTGCCCCCCCTAAATGACAGGCCTGGTGCCCCCCCTTTGAACACAGATGTGAGGTACCCCCAGGGTGTCCGCGCATATGGAAAGTCATGGAAAGTTAGAGAAAGTCATGGATTTCAAATATGATCGAAATTGGTCTTGGAAAGTCATGGATTTCAGCGAAAAATGTCCAAAAGTCATGGAAACTAACTGTTTATCATGGATTTTAGCGCTCCGGACCGATTGAAATTTTTCCCGCGATCTCGGAAGAACGAAAACACTTCCGCCGTCATTCTACTTCGTTATTGGGTGCAATCTGATTTGTCAATTACAATTTCCAACAAGTTGCATTGTGTTGACCAATCAGATGAATTCTCAACGTGCGCGGACTCCCGTCATCTGATAAAATATGACCTTGAACGACAAAAAGATAGACTCGATGGTTTTTTTTGATGGTTTTTTCCCCGGCATAGGCAGATTTGCCTTTTACATTTGGTCTCCCCCCCCCTCTACCCGCTTCATTTGATTCCTTTTTCTTTTAAAACTTGTTTGAATCTTTTTCTTTCGAGGAGTTTTATGCAAAAGAAAAACAAATTAAAAGACAATGTTGAATTTTAAAGAATCATGTAGGTAGGGGGTTGGGGCAGGAACTCAACGAGTTCCGTTTTGAAGTCAGATTTCGCCTCACTCATATCAGGATCTAAACTTACAGTAAAATTTATGGACAGACAATTCATTGCTGCATGAAAGTATGTTTGAGGACAAGCACGGTGGGGAGGAGGGTGTCGGTAGGAAAAGATCGTTTTTTGACCTCAAAAGCGAACAGACTTCTGTTGCTGTGAAACGCAGTCGCCATGTTTGGTCAGTTGCTTTGCAAGATAGAATATTAAGTGCATAATTTTCCAAAAACAAAGCAGAGTTCGTTTTTTTTTTTTATTTTTTTTTATTTTTTAAGTCATGGAAAATAGTTCGCAAAAGTCATGGAAAGTCAGGGAAAGTCATGGAATTGAAAAGTCCAGGTTGAGCAGATACCCTGTACCCCCCTCCCCCAACACACCTCTATTAAATATAATCAATGCAAGTAGTGCAATCAGAAAAATGGAATTGGCAACTGAAGCTAATTATTATGTAATGAAAATGTAATCAAACCCCACTAAAGCAAACCTAGAATGTAATGATCCCCCCTGTTGTGTGTTTGTAGCAAACATTTTTAATGATCCTAACCAAATCTCTATGCCGTTAATGTGTTTTCAAACACTTGTAAGGTTAGAGAATTGGCTGTAAAGATCACTAAGTTTCCAAAAATGTCAACTTTTTATCAAACTTTTCCCAACTACGTTCCTAATCCGTATTTCCTTATTTATATGCCATCTTCTGCAATAGTTACAGGCCCGTCATTTAGGAGGGGGGAGGCAGGGGGAGTCAGTTGCCCCCCCCCCCGGCTTTGAGAAATCAATGTATTTACATATAAGTGGGTGTAGTTTTTGATGTTTTCGGGGGAAATTGCATTGTGCACTCCCTTTGCACTCCCCTGGAAAAACTTGAAATGACGTCCCTGAATAGTTACCTCTTTTCACCTGAATACCTTGGTCCAAACCACATTAAGTCACTTATTGTTCCTTTGATAATATTGTGAACTTCACATTGACCATAGCTTAATTAGGCAAGTGAAAAGTTTTTTCTGCATAGATTAAGTTAAATTTATTCTGAAACCAGAATGCAGTGTAGTTCTCAATTTTCAAGGAATTTTCCCTTTCTAAATTTTCTGTAGCCAGTTTAGTGATGAAATCCTAAGTTAGTCGTCAGTGTTTGGAACATTTTTTCAAAGATTATTTTTTGATGGACTTCCTGAATTTTTTGACTATATGAATGCAAATGCTGAAAATCCAGATTTATAGAAATATGGGGATAAAAGCTGCACTAGAAACCTCAAGAAAAAGTTGTCACTGTCGAAAATATTTATATTTCACCACAAAATCAAGAAAATAATTATTAGTCTTCCTTTCTCATTGTATACTTTTTAACATTCAGGCCTCTCTTGAAAATTTTTATGCCCCTATGAGTTGGGGAAGCCCCCTTCCCCCAGGTTGAGAACTAGTAATCTTATGTATTTTTCTTTATGTTTATGGATCATTAAAACATATATTTAGTTTTAATTGTTTATAATAAACCATTTCAATTTTGATTTGAATTTTGTTTTAACTAAACAATTTTAGTTATATTTTACATTGTGGCCAATCTATGTTTCAATTAGCACTTTTCAATCTCTGAATTATTTCATTGATATCATAAGTATTTTATTTCATTTCAGATATATGATTATGGAGCTGTGATACGTGATTCAATAGACATGCATTATCCAATGAATGAAATGCTCTGCAATTCTAAAATAAGGTAATTTATATATTTTTGGTAGTATTAAATTTCTTAATTTTATAATTATTTCCTTCAATAAAAAATTTATCTCAGCAAACTTGAATTAAAAACAATGCTTCGTGCTTAACTTCATATTTTTCTTCCCCCTCCTCTCAATGCTTTTTTTTTTGTGATGAATTTGTCTCAAAGATAATTATGTTAGTTATAATTTTTTGTTGTAGTCTTTCTTTTTTATTATTATTTTTTAAATTGTGATAGATTTTGCTGTGACTATATTCAGAAAATACATTGTGGAAATATTAACTAAAATATTTTTCGACCTCTATAGCTGCATCAGTTGGAGCTCATATCATAAATCTATGCTTGCAAGTAGTGATTATGAAGGAAGTGTCACTTTGTGGGATGCTTTTACTGGTGGCAAAGTAAAAACATATCAGGTAAAAATGCAATTGTTTTCATTCTGGTAGTTTGTGATAAAGACTGAAAAGCTTTAAAATAATGTTTCCTGCTTGAAAGAAGGTTAAATAATAAAACATTATATACATTTACTTAACTTGAAATGTGATGTGAAATGCACAGGAAACTTAAATTTAACTTTGATAGATTAGAGATTTTCTTTTAGTTCTTTGTTAACTAGTTGTTATACTTTATTTTATTTGATACTGCATGTAAGTGAATTAATCTTGTCTTTTTTTCACTTTCTTTCATTTCTGTTTTTCAAAATTATTACTAGGCTATTTTACTGATGAGCACTTTGATGAAAAATAATAGCATTTTATTTATTTATTTTCCATTCCTTATAATGAAAATTTAATTGATCTTACTGAAATTGATACTACACAATTTTTTTTCCGCTAGCAAAGCAAATCATAAAACTTAATGTTGTAATAATATTGTAATACTATTGAATAATATTGTTTGTTTTACTTTCGTTTTGTTAATGATTATTTTGCATAAATGTCAGTGTAAAATTTTGTATTTTTTTTCTTTACCATGTTCTCTGATAATAGTCAATTTTCTGCTGCCAATTTTTGTGCAAAAAAAAAAAAAAAGAAAGAAAGAAAAGAAAAGAAACTATTGTATTTTTTGCAACTGCGCAAGGAAATCAATTGTGAAATATCATCTATGCTAGTTGGAAAAAATGTCTAGCATATAAAATCTTGTAGCAAGTGGCTTTTTGGAAGACATTTGACTAATGAAGGACTGCATACAGAACAATAAAATTTTTGGATGTATAGGTAAGAACATCAGAGACTGATATCTGAAACTTAAAATAACTTTTTCGAGAAGAAAGCAAGAGTAATGAGCAGTGAAATAATAATTTTTAGAGAAAGGTTGAAATTCGTATATGAGTGAAGTTTTTTGATTCAAAATCAACATCTAACTTTGGCGAGAGTGACTACTATGTGAGTGAACATGGGGCTCCATTTGTTGTTCTTTGCATTGCTAGTTTTTATATTTGATTTGTCTAAAGTGTTAATCCTTTCTTTCTTTTTCTTCTATTCACACCTTTATTTCTGGGAATGGATAGGAACACGAGAAAAGATGCTGGAGTGTAGATTTCAACAAAATCGACACTAAATTAATTGCATCCGGATCAGATGATGCCAAGGGTAAATTTTTTTAGAGTTATTAATTTCTCACAAATCTGTTATGAATTGTTAAAAGTCATGTGAAAATATTTTCATTTTTTGTTCATAGAATGTTCCTACTTCTATTTTAGTTAAACTATGGTCGACAACACTAGATCATTCTGTTACTTCTTTAGAGGCCAAAGCAAATGTCTGTTGCGTAAAATTTAATCCAGAAAGCAGGTTTCATTTAGCGTTTGGGTCAGCTGGTGAGTGACTCTATATTAATTTCATTTTATCTGCACATCCTATATGATCAAACTAATGTTTCAGTAATTTATATTCAAGTTAAAAATTATTATGTGAACTTCTTTTTACCCTCCTTTGTTTTGCATCGTTGTATTTATTTATTTATTTTTTTTTTGTATTCAAAGCTCATGTACTTAATAGTGATTAATTTTATTTCAATGAAACATGATTAAAATTGTGTCAGTATTTTTCTTTGAGTGTTCAAATCATTAATGCAGCTGTTTTATCAGCTTTCTATGTCACTTTGTGTGAGTACTTTGAAACACAAATTTAAAATCACAAAGATATAATACACACATATAACACTCACATGAATATTTTTTAGTTTTAGCAGTAAGCAGTTTTTTCCTCTAAAACAGACATGCATAACCTATAGCCTATGGGTCAAAAATGCCATGTGAACCCTGTTGAATTGCCCTGCAACCCGTTCTTAAAAGAAAAAATTGAAGAAAAAAATTTTTTTTTACTAAGTTACAAAATATTTATAATTTATCATTCAATTTTACAATTTCAAATGTTAAATATAGGCTGATTTTGCTCCTTTTTAATAGTACCACTTTCTCAAAAATTGAATGAACCAAATCAGTACATTCACAAAAATGATGTAGTAAAAACAGGACTTTTGCAGAAATGATGTAGTAAAAACAGCACTTACACAAGAGCAGAAATTATTATTTAGCTTGAAACAAAATTAATTCATAAAACCGAATCTTGTACTAATTAATACAATCATTGTACCTTTCTTTTATTTGGATGTTCAAAGAACTTGGATAAGTTTAGTGCATTGGGAGTATTGTACATCAATATTTTCACTTCTGCTACTGGTTCTTGGTTCATCATTTTTCGGATTATTTCTTAAAAGTTAAACCTACTGAGGGTTATATATCATGTTCTAGTTAGTTGAGAAAAATGGAACAAACTTCTTCTAATGAAAAAGAAAAGCTCTTTCTAATAATATTACATTTTAAGGGGTAGGCTGTTTTTGCACCCCCAGTACATGACATATGTAAAATTTTAGCTTGAAAAATAACTTAAAACAAAACACTGATTTGAAATTTTGAAGGGGAAAAAAAGTGAAGTGCAGGTTCTTCAGGATACATTCAAATTTTGTACTAAATTTCAAGGCTGTAGTTGATAAGAGGTCTCCTGGGCATTGCGCACAAGCATAAAAGGAAACATACATTGTCTCCTTTATACATATAGATATTATTTCAGATTAAAAAAAAACATCTATTAGTTGTTTATTCCATAAATGTAATTCTAATGCTTTCAACTCAAATTTACATATTATGCTATAATGCTGGATTTCATGTATTGTATTATTACTGTTGTCATTTTACTTTTAATGTCATCGTTAAATTGTTTTGTTTTTATATATTTTGCACCTGAATCATGTGTCTTTTTTTCAGTATTGTAAAGTTTTTAACAAGATGAGTTATTTCAAATTAAAAATTTTAGTAATGATTAATGATTTAACATCCCATGCTTTGATACCATCATTCATTTACATTATTGAAAAAAGAAATATAATGAAATTGATTAATTTTATTTTTGCTGTCTTAAGTGGAGGACAAAATTACAAGAAACATTGGTACTAATTTTTCTTTATCTTTTGCATTCAAAATTTTGTGCTCCATATTTCAGTGTTCTTCTAATATTATTTCAACATTTCAAAGGAAAGAAATTTTTACTGTGCATTGTAAAAGATTTAAAAACTAATCTGAAAAAAAAAAGGATGAAAGAAAATGAATGAAGTACAGATATACAGTTCTATTGCACGTTTATACCATAACTATGTTGTCCTTCTAACTTTATACTAATACTTATGGTCAAATTTTGAAACAATAAAAATATTTTTGTTCTGCGTTTTCCGCAATTTTTACGTACTCAAGCTTTTGCTGTAATGAAATTCTGTAATTAATAATCAGAAGTATAAAGCTATAGTACAGTGCATTAGTTGTTTTTTTCGTGCAGTGAAATCTATACAAAATGTCAGATTTTTCAGTTCTTAAAGAAATTTTTTCATTTGTGTTTCCTCACATAATATGGATCTTTCAATGTTGAACGATGATTTTTGTATTTAATTTCTTGACTTTAATAGAGTAGATAGTATAATTATTCAAATGAATGTTACTGTAATGCATTAAGTGTTCCCGAGGTAGCAAGGGATCTGGTGGGGAATAATGTTACTTGTCTGCGATTTAATTTGAAAGAGGTCTTTTATCTTTACTAATATATAAAGTTGTAGAGTTTGTTTGCTTGTTTGTTTGAACGCGCTAATCTCAGGAACTACTGGTTCAAATTTGAAAAATTATTTTTGTGTTGAATTGTCCATTTATTCAGAAAGACTGTAGGCTATAGTTTGAAAAGATTCGATAAGCGATTCGTTTTTTATTCGAATTCAAGGCAATTTTCCCATAAATCGCCGAATACTGGGGTTAAAAATTACTTGCACATATTAATGTTATATATCGTTGGAAGCAGAAAAATTTTGTCCGTCCTGTGCAGTTTGTTCCGATTCTCTAACTTAAACACAGCACGAGTTATTCAATTTTTAAACTTGCCTTTTGCAAGACTTCACCCGATTTCTTGCAATACTTGGTTCATTAAAACCATCAATAAAAAATAAACTAATTATTCCACAGTTTTGATTTTTACGCCATTAGATAGAGCGATATTTTTAACCCCAGAATTGATTCGACTTACAGTCGAAGAATCAAGTTTTTATCTCTACTAGAAAAAAAGTTGCAAGCGTTTGAACTTTGAGTTCGAAAACCTCTTTCCTGATCAAACTATTAACGTTTTATTGCGTTGCTATGGCGACATCTTTTAAATTCATTGTTGGTGTCCTTTTCTTCATTTCGTTTCTTAAAAGCATTTCATTTTACGGCGTTTCAACAAGGCAAATAATGCGATCGTCCGTGTTTCACTCGAATTCCTGCCTACTTAATGACTTATTTTTTTTTTCTGGTACCATTTTGAAAATGTGTTTACTGCATACTCAAAATAAACTTGCTTAACCAAGAACTGTAATTTTCAACTTTTTATTATAAAATAGCTGTGGGGCCCGGCGTTGCACGGGCTTTAAAGTAGTGATGAAAATTTAAATAAACTACACGCCGTCAGGGCGGTATATAATGATATATAACCGCCAAGGCAGCTCGCCTTTAAAGTAGCGAGGAAAGTTTCAGCAAACTACTCGCCGCCAAGGCGGCTCGCCTTGGCGGCGAGTAGTTTGTGTGTGTTTCAAAATGTGTTTCAAATTAAATTGTAATTCATGTTTTTAGCAGGGATTTTTTTTGGCTGCGATCTAAATATTAAAACAACTTTTTTGTTTGGAATTTTGCTATTAATGTTACAGGAAGAGAGCGGTTTGGAAATATTTGTTTTTGGTAGGGAATTGTATTTGTTTATTAGGGAGAGTGTTAAATATATGCTACTTGACATTGTTTTTATTCCTGAGGAAGCATGTGCAAATAATGCGATTGACTTTCTTATGCGGGAAAGTTTTTTAGCGAGCCGCTTTAGCGGGGAGTAGTTTTTTGAAGCCTGTTTCGCTAAAACTTTCCTCCCTCCTTTAAATGCGAGCCGCCTTGGCGGCGAGTAATTTGTTTTAACTTTCCTTACTACTTGAAAGGCGAGCCGCCTTGGCGGCGAGTAGTTTGCTGAAACTTTCCTCGCTACTTTAAAGGCGAGCTGCCTTGGCGGTTATATATCATTATATACCGCCTTGACGGCGTGTAGTTTATTTAAATTTTCATCACTACTTTAAAGCCCGTGCAACGCCGGGCCCCACAGCTATTTTATAATAAAAAGTTGAAAATTACAGCTCTTGGTTAAGCAAGTTTATTTTGAGTATGCAGTATACACATAATTCATAGTAGAGTCTAAAGTAATATGAGGAAAATAAAATCCTCGCACTGAGTGGTCACACGTCACCAAATACAGCTCTGGTGAGTTTCTCAGAACAGGAGTGCCGATCAGCATCCTCTCCTCACTCGAAGTTTTCTCAGAGACTCTTACAAAAAAGTTTTCAAAAAACTCTCAAACTTTCGAAGGCATGTTTCTTTCGCGTATCTCGGCCACTTTATTAATTTTTTCATTGGTCACCTTTTGTCGTGGTGATCGCCTGCATGTTTAGAAAGAGATCCCATTTGCCGAGACTAAGGCTCCTACGAGTCTAGGTCCGGACTAAGGGTCTTGAGAAAAATTTGGGGACAAAGTGCTACGCGGAATTTTGGTTTCAGTTGCCGAACATCGTCAAAGGAAAAGCGCTTCCACCTCCCTATTCAAGGTGCAGAATGGTTTACGCTCCCACCACAGGGATCCTGCTAACCGACACGTGCCTGCAGTCAGCGTTGCTCCTCGAAGGAGAAGTCACGTTGGAATCGTCACATTACCAAACTTTCCTTAATGTTCATTAGGGCTATTGTTTGATGATTATTACCTCTGCCATGTTAAAATTTTCATCAACGATCCAAAGTTTGGCGAAGTCCAAAAGCCAGAAATGTAGTGGTACTGGTGTTATCGGATTTGAGTTTCTGTACTGTATTAAGAAATACC
>JAXGGA010023046.1:0-14048 GCA_038373865.1 Uloborus plumipes
AATTTTTAGTACCAGAATCTTAAAATATTAATATCAATAACCTTTTTAGTTTTTATCGAGTAAAGTAACAGTTTCATTTTATTTCAGAAAACCTTCAAATGCAAAAATTAAAACAATTTTTTGCAGAAAATACAAAATGTCATTTTAAAAATAAAATTGCAGCATTACTTCTTTTTGAAGTACAATAAGAAACACTTTCTACAACAAAACCTTTACTATTTTTTAAATTAGGAAATTTGTTTTAGTTTTCCAAAAATTTCAAAAAGTGCACTTGACGGGCTTCTGAAGACTAAGATTCAATTATAACTCATAATCAAATTTCCCAATTAATCTTTCATATAACATATTTTTAAAGTGCTTTAAATTTAATAATTGATTACCAATAAGCCATAAAATGTATTGAATAAATTAAAGGATAATTGAATTCGGTATTATTCTGTATAAAAAATTATTATGAACTAATAACTTCCCTCCACGGGTAGAATCAATGAAATGTATATCGCTCATTTTCGTATTAGCAACTTTGGCTGAAACAGAGAAAACGAGTACTAAAAAAAAAATATGCATGCGTGCTCTAAAGAGGGCAAAGATCTCTCCTCAATAGGGAAAATCAACCGGTTTAGAATCCCTACACCGTCCCACCTTGGAGTTGGATTGACACTCCCCCCCCCCCCCCCCACTGGGAGGCTTTCGTCCATCTTCGTCTAGATAAGAAAAGTCTCTGGGGAATTTGGGCGAAAGGACTGGGACACGAAAAAGTAGCACTTAAGTAGCCTGCAGCACCTAACAGCATTTTCTAACCTCGCAAATTAATGATTCGGGAAGCAAGTGTTTGAAGCCATAATTTTCCAAGGACCAGGGCCGGTCTTAGGCCGATTGGACCGATTTTGCCCAATCGGGCCCCGCTCTAGCAAGGGGCCCCGCGCCGACAAATTAATTTTGCCTTTAAGTAAATGAGAAAAAAAAACTATATCAAAATAAAAAGCTAATTGGCAATATTTAACTCATGTTTAATCTGTTTGAAAGTATGGTGCTACGTTTAGTTCGATTTATGCTGTAGGAGCAAGGGGCCCCGGGCCAACAAATTATTATTTATTATTAGGTATTTTATTTATTTATTAATATTTTTAGTTTAAAAGTGATTGGTTAAAATCGCTTATCATTTTAATAATATCGATGTTTACTTACTTATGTTTTTTTCGAGGAAGAAGGGGGAGGGCGATAAGTGTCAGTCAGCGTCTTAAAGGGGGCGATGAGCTCAAAAAAGTTGTGAAACACTGCTCTAACCAAAACGGCAACCAGAGAATTAGGGCCCACAATACAGAATACTGAATTGATGATTTTTCTTTAAATATTCTTCATTACTGAAGAGAAGTAAAAAATGCGCTTTGTTAAAACTAAGCGATTTTAAGAACAAAAATAAATAATGTTGGGGGGGGGGGGAATCTTAATTTTTTTAAAAAGAAACCACGACACTCGAATTTTCAACCGATATAAATTATTGGTCAATTAATTATATGCCCTTCTCCCCTTTCTTTCACACCCGCACCCCTATTTTTTTCTACCTCGTCTGAAAATAAGAACGTGTTCAAAATCTTACTTCTCCGAAGCCTTCTCCCACAAAAATTATTAAAGGGAGTATCTAAAATTTTGTTTCCTGAGTTTCAGTTTTTAGCCCATTAGCCCTCTCCAACATTTAAACATATATACCCCACCATTTGCCTGCCACTCGTACAACTTAGTTCTTGGGAATATAATCAAAAATGCAACATGCTTTTTCGGATATATGAAACGGTTATATAAGTAGTCTTTTCATCATCCACGAAAGGGTCAGGAAGGTGCATAAAATAGAAAGAAAGGTTAGTCTGTAATGGCTTTTTTTTAGCAAGCTATTGATTTATTATAATATTTTTTTTTCTTGTAAAAAAATAGCGAAACAAAAAGTTTTTATTTTAAAAATAGTTATATTCATTTGAGCTTCAAACTAAATGTAACCATTTTGCAAAGGGGGCCCCTCCAGGGTTCTCCAATCGGGACCGCATTTGCTAAGGCCGGCCCTGCCAAGGATCAAGATGAACAAAGTTGCAATGCAAGAGAGCAAAACACGCACGCGGTCAAAACAGAGCAAAGATGGCGTCTTCCCTCTGATTGGCTGTCGCTCTCGTTGCCAAATTTCGTTCGCCTTTCGCACGCGAAAATATCTAGCATGCTAGATCGCTCGCGACAGGCGAATATTCGCCGAAGCGCGATTCACATTGCGAGCGAAACGCGCGGGCGAAGCGAACTTTTCCCCGCGAAACAGGTTTCCGGAATGCGTTCCCATGACAACGCGGCGAATATTCGCCTGTCGCGAGCGATCTAGCATGCTAGATATTTTCGCGTGCGAAAGGCGAACAAAATTTGGCAACGAGAGCGACAGCCAGTTAGAGGGAAGGCGTCATCTTTGCTCTGTTTTGACCGCGTGGACATTCGATTTCATTGGCTCTCGCGAGTTGGGAGCGCTTTATCATTAGTGGGTGAATACCATCACGTGACTTTCGCCCGCATCTAGTATGAATGATCGGAATTTTTGACCAGCGAGCGAAAAACGCTTCGTTCGTTCGCGTCGCTCGCAATCTGAATCGGCCTTAAAGCGAGATTCAGATTGCGAGCGAAGCGAAATTTTCCCCGCGAAACCGGTTTTCGGAATGCGTTCCCACGACAACGCGCCGAATATTCGCCTGTCGTGAGCGATCTAGCATGCTAGATATCTTCGCGTGCGAAAGGCGATCGAAATTTGGCAACGAGAGCGATAGGCAATCAGAAGGAAGGCGCCATCTTTGCTCTGTTTTGACCTCATGGACATCCGATTTCATTGGCTATCGCGAGATGCGCGCGCTTTATCCTTAGTGGGTGAATACCATCACGTGACTTTCGCCCGAATCTAGTGTGAATAATCGGAATTTTTCACCTGCGAGCGAAAAACGCTTCGTTCGCTCGCAATCTGAATCGGCCTTTAGGTTTGAGTACATACTCGTATTTTTTCATTCGGCATATTTTGAAGTTCCAGTCGGCAAATTGAGGATTTTCCCCCTCCCAAAAATTTAAGCTCGGGGCACCCCTGCAAGAGCCACCGTTAACTTTCTAAGTGGTAATTCATTAAATGAAGAAAACATACCACTGCTTGTAGTGAGGGTTCTAAAGACTTTTCTGGAAGTCTAATAGCACCATTTGATTTTCCAGTGTTAACTGATGGGCCATCACACCGACAGCTTTTATGTTCTTTATCAATATAACTTTTTTTTTCCATAAATTATGAAACTGAAGCTACAAAGGCTACAATTTCTTTCCCTTGGCCACTTACTGGAGCACCATGTCCGAAATATTTAAGAGTCTGTTTCTGCAACCAAAGATATACACTGAAGTGACAAAAGTCATGGGATAGCAATATGCAAATTTTCAGATGGCAGTAGCATCGCATAGAACAGGTATAAATATGCGCAGTAGGTATGCGCAGTGCTTTTACAGAGCTTTCATTTCTGTTCAAGTTATTCATGTGAAGAGGTTTTAACGTGATGATGACCGCACGACGTGAATTAACAGACTTTGAACGCGGAATGTTAGTTGGAGCTAGACGCATGGGTCATGCCATTTCGGAAATCGTTAGAGAATTCAACATTCCCAGATCCACTGTGTCAAGAGTGTGCCGAGAGTATGAAATTTCAGGCATAACATCCCACCATGGACAGCGCAGTGGTCGACCGCCTGCACTTAAAGATCGAGACCGGCGACGTCTGCAAAGAGTCGTAAATTCTAACAGACAAGCAACACTGCGTCAAATCACCGTAGAAATCAATGTGGGACGTACAATGGACGTGTCTGCTAGAACTGTGCGGAGAAATTTGGATTTCTTGGGCTATTCCAGCAGAAGACCGACTCGAGTGCCTTTACTGACAGAACGACATCGCTTGCAGCGACTCTCGTGGGCACGTGAGCATATCGGTTGGTCCCTAGATGAATGGAAAACCGTGGCCTGGTCCGATGAGTCACGATTTCAGCTGGTAAGAGCCGATGGTAGGGTTCGAGTGTGGCGCAGACCCCACGAAGCCATGGACCCAAACTGTCAGCAAGGCACTGTTCAAGCTGGTGGTGGCTCCGTAATGGTGTGGGCTGTTTTTTCATGGCATGGACTTGGTCCTCTAGTGCGACTGGACCGAACATTGACTGGAAATGCTTATGTGCAGCTACTTGGAGATCACTTGCAGCCATTCATGGACTTCATGTACCCAAACAACGATGGGATTTTTATGGATGACAATGCGCCCTGTCACCGGGCCACAACTGTTCGCAATTGGTTTGAAGAAAATTCTGGACAATTCCAACGAATGATTTGGCCACCTAGATCGCCCGACATGAATCCCATTGAGCATTTATGGGACACCATCGAGAGGTCTGTTCGTGCCCAAAATCCTGCCCCATCAACGCTTTCACAATTATGGACGTCTATCGAGACAGCATGGCTCAATATTCCTGCAGAAGACTTCCAACGACTTGTTGAGTCCATGCCACGTCGAGTTGTTGCACTTCGCCGGGCAAAAGGAGGGCCGACACGATATTAAGAGGTATCCCATGACTTTTGTCACTTCAGTGTATGTTCTTCAACAATCCTATAGCAGCTACGCTAGCGGAGCTGTATATCGTTTATCATCACGGACCCCGATAGAACGCGGGCACTGTGTGATGGGAGGCTTAGATTCTGTTTATAATTTATATTATTTTGCTTTTTACTCCACATAAATCACAGATGATTCCCATTTCAAGTGTTAATTCAGTTAGATTCCACATTCGTAAACAAGTTTCTAACCAAGCCGCATGGCCTTGTAAAATGCTAATTTGGTGAAAATTAAGGAAGTTTAGAATAAATGTGGGAGATCTAAATGTTGTTTAATATACTTTTTTTCAAACCCAATTTTGTCCTCCGACTTTGCTGTGTACATTTTTCAACTTGAATTATTTTTAACATTTACTCTTAAGAGCAAGAATCTGAGATAGTGTCACGCCTGTGATTCTGACCTCTCAGATTTTCTCCCAAAAATTACCAAATGTTTATTATCTTATTGAAAGACCAAATCCAGAATGTTTTGCTCTAAAGTTGAGTTGTTAAGTTTTTATGGACCCCTAAAGTTGAAGGTGCGCAACAAAAACTAAGCGGATTTTCAAGACATAGAAATTGCTGTGAGCCAAAACTCTTACCAGGAACCGTTTAACTCCAATTTTCTTTTTGTATATGGAATATAGAAGGTTGAAACTTTACAAAATGAATGTTAAATTTGTGGTAAGTTGTTGCCGTAAGGTCAGTGAAGGCCCTCAAAACAAGGCATTTTTGAACTTTTTCAGCATTTTTGAGGTCCAAAAACAGCTTGTACATTTCAGTTGCCATGGCAAAAGTAGTGTCGTTTGAAAGACCAGTGTAAGCACTTTAAAATGATGTATAAATAACCGAGGAAAGTTCAACGTGCTTTTAGTTGCAGAAGGCCGAAATATGAAAAATGTCATATTTTACCGATATTCAAACGCTCATAATTTCCTCTGCCAACAACATATTGAAATATTTTTTTTTTTTGCCAAAGTCATACTCTATTCTTTGTCTTAACAGAACAGTTGAGTCCTTTGAGACGAAATGCTTAAAATTTTTTTACAAAAAATGCACAGGAAAAAATACATTTTTTATAAAAAATTTTTTTACATTTCGCCTCAAAGTACTCAACTGTTCTGTTAAGACAAAAAATAGAGTATACAATATATAGAATATTTTAAAGTTTACCGATTATTAATTAGAGTATTGGGCGCAAGGACTTTTGGGACGCTCGAAACATTGGGCGCACGGACTTTTGGGGCGCTAGAAACATTGGGCGCACGGACTTTTGGGGCGCTAGAAACATTGGGCGCACGGACTTTTGTGCACCTGGAACATTTGACGGGAGAACTTTTGGGTGCCTGAAACATTGGGCGCGAGGACTTTTGCGCACATGAAACATTGGTCGCAAGGACTTTTGGGCACCCGGAGCATTGGGAGCAAGGACTTTTAAGCACGATGGCTTTTATCCAAGGACTCCAATCTTTATTAAAATGAGCTAAATGAAATGTTTCAACCGTGGAAAAAAAACGCTGCATTTATTTTCTCAGTTTTTAATTAATAATCGGTAAATTTTAAAATATTGTATACATTTCGGTATTGCAACGTTCTTTCTAAAATGTATTATTTCGAAAAATGTACTATTTTGTTTTTAAAGCTAGGAAAGAAAACTGCATTCTTCTTTTAAAATTTGGTAAGATTCCTGTTGGTGTCTGTCAGAAAATTGTTCTTATTTTCTCTTTTGTCTCATTTTTATATCATACTTTAAATTTATTATAGTTGCATTATAACTAAAATTGAGTATTCTTTGTGCGATATCAATTTATTACCAATTGTCCTTTTAATTTTATACCACGGGCAAAGCCGTGCGGGTACAGCTATTCTCTACTAATAAAGCTGATGGTGGGTTTGTCTTTCTTTCCTTCTTTCTTTCTGTCTGTCTATCTATGACACGCGTAGTGCCAAAACCGTTCGGTCGATTTTCATAAAATGAGGCTAAAAATTGGTTTGTATCATAGGGGTGTGCACTTCAAAGCGTTTTTTCGAAAATTATATTTCGTTCTTTTTCTACTCTAGTTCTTAGCTCATTTTTCATACAAATTTGATAAAATTGGGGAGAAACATATGTTTTTAAATTTTATGTCATTCAAAAGCTTAGAATTTTCTGCTAAAAATGATAACATTTCGAAGGTTCTACGAGCAATAGAAGAGCTGTAATAATTGTTTGTAGAATTCCGGAATGGAAGGCTTACCTTAAGCAAGCCAAACGATTCTAAAAGGCTTAGCTTGAAAATAAAGTCAATAATTATAGCGGAATTGAATTTACTTTTTAAGCGTAAATTAATTTTTCATGTTCTTACCATGGTTACGTTTTTATATCTTTTGTTTGTTTCGTTCTTTTTCCCTTATTTCCCCTTCTTCTTTTACTTGTATATTAGAAAAATTACATACGTATTATTCTTACAAAAAAGGATTTCAAAGCAAAATTTCGCTTTATATTATTGCAAAATTAGAAATAAGAAAATGTGTTACTTTGTAATGAAGTTTAACTTCATAAAATTCTAATAAAATATGTATTAATTTGAAAAAAAAAAAAAAAAAACGTTTAGCTGAGCTTAGTTTTTTTTTTTCTTTTTTCTTTCTTTTTTCGTAAATCAGTTATCATGTATATAATATTGGTGAAATATTTCATAACTGTCTCATTTACGTAGAAACTTATTGAAATGATATTGAAACAGAAAAGCTTTAACATTTAAACTAAGACTAATTAAAAGTTTAAACTTTGAGTACATACAGAAATATTTAATTCTATCTGTTAAAGTTTAGTCTCTTTTGATAAAAATACATAATTTGGAAAGAAATCACAATATGCTAGTGATTCATTTCACATGTAGTAACAAATAGTGTAGTAATAGTAGTAATGTAGTAATAACTCCTGTACAATAAAATAGAGGCTTTAAAAATTTATTTTCATGTATTTAACATGTTCTTAAAGAAATGATGCGAGAAACAACTTTGATTTATATTTTGGAGCTGCATTACATAAAAATAAGCGAACATGCAATGTAATTGTAATGCCGGATATCCGCAGGCACAGTTCCGGATATCCGATAGCCGGCATGTGATGAGCCACCGGATATCCGACAAAATCACTATCCGGTCCATCCCTAATTAAAATGAGTACTTTGAATAATATATCCCCTTTAACTCATTAATGCCTAGCGTCCCTTTTTAGGGACGGTACAAAAAAGGGCCTGAATTTCCCAAAACTGAACATTTCAACCAAATAATAGTGTTCAATTAGTACCTTGGTATTGTTTCAATTCGTTATTAATAGATTGCAGCACATAACCATTGTAAAGTGTGTTCTGTAGCAGTTTTAATATGATCTTTATCAAAAATGACATCGTTCACAATCTTAAGAAAAAAAAAGCTAAGTTTTCAAAGTTATTCTCAGCTTCCCAGTTTATGTTAATTGCTAATTTTATTCCTTCTTATAAAATGTCTTTTTAAATATAATATCGTAGATAGAAAAAAGTTATAGTAAAAAAAGTATGTACCCTCTGGGGGTCTATCGTAACTTTTAAGGGACGATTTTTCTTTCCTTAATAAAAAAAATATTTTTTACACGATATTTTTTTAATTATTTTTCCTGTCCATTAAACACCGTTTGCAACCAGTATACAAAATATCTTTGAAAAAAAAGTAAGGCATTAATGGGTTAAAATATCGTATTTACTATTTACAAAACAATTTGCGGGGAGTGGGAAACCCAAATAACTCATTTTGCAAAAAGCGCAATTGCTAATAGGTTTGTTTTCCGCAATTTTTGTTCTCGTAGGAATGTGTGGCAACTGAAATGGTAAAAAATTTCTACAGTTTGCAGAGCCATCGACCAAGCAAATATGCCAACTAAGCTCCCGAACATACAGTTCATTCCTGTCAAAAAAATGGACAGTTCCAAAGATCAACGAAAAAGATAAACAAGTCATTTCCTAAATTTGATGTGCAGATTATAATATTTCGTGGTTTATCAAACTATTCATTGTTATAAAAAATTAATAAAAATTCTTGTATTTACCATTTAAGTACTAATTGAAGTATCCTAATGTCCAGCGCAGAAAACTTGCTTAGTTTATTTTAGGCATATTTTGATTTAAAACATTTAGAGCAAAGTATACGAACAGCAAAGTAGATGGGGCAAGTGAAAAATGTACTTTAATTCATTTCTTAATAAACTTACATATTTCTCATTTATTAATTTATTTAAATTCCTTTACTTATAAATTCCACTTTAGATATTTAAACGCTTATTTTCTTATTCACTCATTTATATTTTTCACATACACTAATTTATTAACTAGCTTCTTACCTGGCGTTACCCGGTATTGCATTATGTTCAACTTATTTCATGCTTAAATGAAATAGGCGAGCCTCAAAATGATTATTCATTGTAATCGTAATCTTTGTTGGGAGAATACTCCTATTTAAATGTGTTAAATTTAATCAATTTGTATGCTTTTAAAGCCTAATCTCTATTACTATACATATTCAAAATGGAAAGAAAATGCCAGTTTGAAACAAAAAATTTGAAGTTTGAGCTTTTTGGATTTTTAAAAATTTTTCAAAATTCCGCCTATGTGAATTCTAGTGCATCAAGGAACTTCTGTGCCAAGTTTGATGAAAATCCGACGAAAACTGGATCTGTATATGGAACAAATACATATATACAAATATAGATACATCCATTTTTATACACATAAATAATTTTATTCGTTTATTGCTTCAATAATTCACTCATTCGTTTATTTATACATTTATTTGATAAAAAATATTTTTATTAAACATAGTTTATTTCTCACATTGCCTTTGTTTTTTTGTTTTTTTTTGGGTGAACATTTTCCATTTTACTTTGAAGGTAGAAAATAACTGCCAAAAATGAAAAATAATGCTTCAACTCAAGTTGCATTAAAAAATACATTTTTCCATCTTTAAGACAATAATGTTCGGAACAAATTTCCAAGTTTTCATTTTGAAACAGTTAATTTATCTCAGCTTTTTCATTTTGCCTCACACTCCCCTACATGACAAACGAGATTTTAATGCTATTTAGATGAATATAAGCTAAAATAACTATTACGTTGTATGAGAACAATTGCAGTATTTGGAGTAATGATGGGCGACGTCACAGAAATGACTCGAAGCTTTTGGGAGCACAGACCACTGCACTTTCTCCGCTGGCTTCAGATAAGCAAATGCCGCGCTTTCCCGCAGGTTTAGGAAAATTGCACTCGAGTTGTATTGCTTGAAACTTTTACATCAGCTAATTTGGATGGATGCATTTTTAGCAGCATTTAATGTTTTATGAAATCAAACTTAAGTGAATGTGATACAATTTCCACCCCCATCATTGAAAATATTCATAACTGCATGTTCTCTGTGTGTGACTGAAAGAACAACACAAACATATTTTAACCTTTTAGAGTTGTTATTTTTGAAATTCATATACACTGGGGCTCTTTTGCTTGCCGCCGGTTTTACTCAACGCCTCCTTAATACTAAATTCCTACAACATTTACCTTAAAGCGGGAGGCATTTGCTCGAAACAAAGCGCCACCTTGCGGCTTTCAGCTGTTGGCGATGGATCCAACGATATTCGAATTAAATATTTTGATTGGTTAATTTTTGAATTTGAATTTAGAAATCAACCAATTGTAAATTTTCCTGACAGTTTCTTTGTTTCGGAGAATTTCGATAGATGGCTGTGCATTAGGGTGGGGCGAAAAATAAAAATTTTTTCAGATCAACTTCTAATAGTTGCCAAAAGTTGTCTTCGGTGATAGTTAGCTTTCGTGCAAAATTTGAGAAAAATCGGTTAATATCTTCAGGGGGCGCTGCGATCGCAAAGTTTTATCATAGCTTTTATCGGGATTTTATGGTTAAAATATGAAAAACAATGCCGTTAGCTAATCTCATTGCATTTTTTACTCATAAGATATATTCATGCATTCAAAGCATATTAAATAACTCACAAAAAATTATTTTTTATGATATATTTATATATCAAGCATTTAAAAAGAAACAAAAACGGGAAAAAAAGTGATTTTTTTTAAATATAAATATATCATATTAAATAATGTTTGTGAGTCATTTCACATGCTTTTAATGCATGAAAACATCTTTTGAGTAAAAAAAACGCAAAGAGACTAGCTAAAGGCATTCTTTTTGATATTTTAACCATAAAATCCATAGCAAAGCTATGGTAAAACTTTGCGATCGCAGTTTCTGACTGTTTGTTCTGACAGTTTCTTTGTTTCGGAGAATTTCGATAGATGGCTGTGCATTAGGGTGGGGCGAAAAATAAAAAGTTTTTCAGATCAACTTCTAATAGTTGCCAAAAGTTGTCTTTGGTGATAGTTAGCTTTTGTGCAAAATTTGAGAAAAATCGGTTAATATCTTCAGGGGGCGCTGCGATCGCAAAGTTTTACCATAGCTTTGCTGTGGATTTTATGGTTAAAATATCAAAAAGAATGCCTTTAGCTAGTCTCTTTGCGTTTTTTTTACTCAAAAGATGTTTTCATGCATTAAAAGCATGTGAAATGACTCACAAACATTATTTAATATGATATATTTATATTTAAAAAAAATCACTTTTTTTCCCGTTTTTGTTTCTTTTTAAATGCTTGATATATAAATATATCATAAAAAATAATTTTTTGTGAGTTATTTAATATGCTTTGAATGCATGAATATATCTTATGAGTAAAAAATGCAATGAGATTAGCTAACGGCATTGTTTTTCATATTTTAACCATAAAATCCCGATAAAAGCTATGATAAAACTTTGCGATCGCAGCGCCCCCTGAAGATATTAACCGATTTTTCTCAAATTTTGCACAAAAGCTAACTATCACCGAAGACAACTTTTGGCAACTATTAGAAGTTGATCTGAAAAAATTTTTATTTTTCGCCCCACCCTACTGTGCATTATGAACAAAGGGGGAATTTTTGCTGTGTGTTAAAAACCAGAAAGCAGTGTGCTTTTACTATTATGGGGGCGTTGTTTTACTATGCATTGACGTATTTTTCAATCTGTCTGTCGTAAAGATAGACTTCAGTAGTCTGAATAAAGCGTTGGGGGAGGGAAAATGCCTTTGAATAATGCTCACAATAGTATCTCCCTAGTATGGATCCTCAGATGTTTCTTTAAACTTGAAAAAATTTAAAAATGTCTCTGAACATTTTTCACAGAAAAGTTTTACTCCAGTATGGGTCCTCAGATGTTTCTTCAAATCAGAAGAATTGAAAAATAACTTTGAACATAAACCACGGGAATGCGATTTCTCTCCGGTGTGGATTTTGAGAATTGTTTTTAAAATTGAAGCTTGGAAAAATGACTTAGAGCAATGTTCACAGGAGTACGGTTTCTCCCCAGTGTGAATTCTGAGATGCGTTTTTAAAGCGTATGCGTCGGAACATGGCTTAGAACAATGTTCACAGGAGTACGGTTTCTCCCCGGTGTGAATTCTGAGATGTTTTTTTAAAGCTGAAGCTTGGAAAATGACTTAGAGCAATGTTCACAGGAATACGGTTTCTCCCCGGTGTGGATTCTGAGATGTGTTTTTAAAGTTGAAGCTTCGGAAAATGACTTACAGCAAAGTTCACAGGAGTACGGTTTCTCCCCGGTGTGGATTCTGAGATGTGTTTTTAAAGTTGAAGCTTCAGAAAATGACTTAGAGCAATGTTCACAGGAGTACGGTTTCTCCCCGGTGTGGATTCTGAGATGTGTTTTTAAAGCTGATGCGTCGGAACATGGCTTAGAACAATGTTCACAGGAGTACGGTTTCTCCCCGGTGTGAATTCTGAAATGTTTTTTTAAAGCTGAAGCTTGAGAAAATGACTTAGAGCAATGTTCACAGGAATACGGTTTCTCCCCGGTATGGATTCTGAAATGTGCTTTTAAAGTTGAACTTCGGAAAATGACCCATTAGAGCAAAGTTCACAGGAGTACGGTCTCCCCGGCGTGGATTTTGAGATGTGTTTTTAAATTTGAAGCTTGAGAAAATGACTTGAAGCAATGTTCACAGGAGTACGGTTTCTCCCCAGTGTGAATTCTGAGATGTGTTTTTAAAGCGTATGCGTCGGACCATGGCTTAGAACAATGTTCACAGGAGTACGGTTTCTCCCCGGTGTGGATTCTGAGATGTTTTTTTAAAGCTGAAGCTTGAGAAAATGACTTAGAGCAATGTTCACAGGGGTACGGTTTCTCCCCGGTGTGATTACTGAGATGTTTTTTTAAAGCTGAAGCTTCGGAAAATGACTTACAGCACTGTTCACAGGAGTACGGTTTCTCCCCGGAGTGGATTCTGAGATGCTTTCTTAAAGAAGAAGGGTCGGAAAATGATTTAGAACAATGTTCACAGGAGTACGGTTTCTCCCCGGTGTGGATTCTCAGATGTGTTTTAAAACCTGGAGCGGAGGAAAATGACTGAGAGCAATGTTCACAGAAGTACGGTTTCTCCCCGGTGTGGATTCTGAGATGTGTTTTTAAAGCTGAAGCGTGAGAAAATGACTTAGAGCAATGTTCACAGGAGTACGGTTTTTCCCCGGTGTGGATTCTCAGATGTACTTTAAAACCAGAAGCGTAGGAAAATGACTGAGAGCAATTTTCACAGAAGTACGGTTTCTCCCCGGTGTGGATTCTCAGATGTATTTTAAAACCAGAAGCGGAGGAAAATGACTGAGAGCAATTTTCACAGAAGTACGGTTTCTCCCCGGTGTGGATTCTGAGATGTGTTCTTAAAGAAGAAGGGTTGGAAAATGACTTAGAGCAATGTTCACAGGAGTACGGTTTCTCCCCGGTGTGGATTCTGAGATGTGTTTTTAAAGCTGAAGCTTGAGAAAATGACTTAGAGCAATGTTCACAGGAGTACGGTTTCTCCCCGGTGTGGATTCTGAGATGTGTTTTTAAAGCTGAAGCTTCGGAAAATGACTTAGAGCAATGTTCACAGGAGTACGGTTTCTCCCCGGTGTGGATTCTGAGATGTGTTTTTAAAGCTGAAGCTGCGGAAAATGACTTAGAGCAATGTTCACAGGAGTACGGTTTCTCCCCGGTGTGGATTCTGAGATGTGTTTTTAAAGTTGAAGCTCGAGAAAATGACTTAGAGCAATGTTCACAGGAGTACGGTTTCTCCCCGGTGTGGATTCTGAGATGTCTTTCTAAAGCTGAAGCTGCAGAAAATGACTTAGAGCAATGTTCACAGGAGTACGGTTTCTCCCCGGTGTGGATTCTCAGATGTGTTTTAAAAGCTGAAGCGTAGGAAAATGACTGAGAGCAATGTTCACAGGAGTACGGTTTCTCCCCGGTGTGGATTCTGAGATGTGTTTTTAAATTTGAAGCTTGGGAAAATGACTTAGAGCAATGTTCACAGGA
>JAXGGA010023047.1:0-14044 GCA_038373865.1 Uloborus plumipes
TGCTCAATCTATTATTGATGATGGTAATAAAAGACTGAAAGATGGACTTAAACGTAAATGCATGCGAGAAATAGAAACTGCACAAGCCCTTATTAATGCAGGAAATAAAAAACTCAAACTTGCAAAAGACAGAACGGAACAAAAGAATTTGCTTAAAGCTATCCACTAATTTGTAAATAGTCTATTGTAGATATTTTTCACTAAATAAATTAGTGCTGTATGTATGCCAAACTACGTATTTTTTGAAATTTTCTTTTCAGAAGAAGGAACTCATTTTAAAAGTAAGTTATTTTTAATGGAGTTTTCTAACTACAAAATATGAAACTGAAGTCCTTAATAATAATAAGTATACAAATAGTTAGGTAATATAAGCTGTTTTTCTGCCTTTTCATCATATCAAATGTTTTTATGTATGCAATAACGTGTTCTATATATGTCCTATATTTTTTATGAAAAATGTCCTATATGTTTTAAGTTGATCACTTCTACCCCTGTACTCTTTAATAAATATTTCAATATGTCCTTTGCACATGACCATAAAACTATTGATCCAGTACATGGTCCAGTACATACCAACCACATTACGAAACCTAAGGCTTTATGCTAAGAGGTGGGGCATGGAGGAGAAAAGTACATGTTACAAAGAATTATTTCATGACTATTATTAAACTTAGACAAAAAATCAAATTTGACCGCCATGCTTAGCCCAGCAGTATAAGACTGTTATTTTTCAAGTTGTATATGTATTTGTTATAATAGTCTACTTTCAACCCCTGTGCGTGCAGTAATCTGCTTTTTTCGTCTATATTTCATATTTGAAATGTACATTTCTTTTGTATATGATTACAAGTATGTTAAATTTCATGTTTATAGTTAATGTTCACAAATGTTTTTTCTTTTATAAAAAATCTATTGGTTGTAAAATTCAATGTAACTAGAACTTGTATACTTTTAAATGAACTAAAACTGATGATTTTACTTTCAGCTAAGAGCAGATGTTGTTCCAAAAACTGCAGGTAATTACTTTTGTATAAAATTTATTAGACTTTTATGTACTCTTTAAACAAATAATTATTAAAGATAGATACTAAAAGTTCAAAGGTCATGAAGCTCATTAAAACAGTATTTTAACACTGTTGATAAGTATCCGCTACTTACTTTAAGTTAAGACAAAAACTATTTCTTGTTATCGGTTTTAAACGTTCCGTTAATCAATCCATTTTCTGTCTGTATTTTCAAATCGTAAGATTAAGTTGGAGGCTAAATCAATGTGTTTTAAAAGTGCAATAATGGGTAGCTAAAATGCAATTACGATATGAAGGAAATTCTGAAACTACTCTTAAAAATTTTCAATTTTAGTTCAGCTTTAACCAAAACTTAAGTCTTCTATATTCAAAGATCAATTTTTCTATAAAATTTTAGCCGAAGTTTTGAAGATAATTGTTCAAATAATTTTATACTCTATTAATATTATTCCAAAGAATGAAAATTAATGTATATTTGTCTATTTTCAAAAATTGATACTTGGGTGTTTGGTCAAATTTTTACTCAGTTCAGCATTAAGTTTAAAGTTCAGATGTTATTACTGTTAGCTCACCTTAATCTGGTAATTGTTTAACAAATACCTGCTTATAATAAAACCTAATGGAACCAAATATTTATTTCCACGTAGACTACCAGGCATTAAGTATCCTAGTTCAATAAAATAATTTCTTTATTAGTCAAATCCGGAAGACTGGTCTGCATTTAAATTTTGTCAAGAATTTTGAAGTTTTTTTTTTGAAATGAATAGTAGGTATATCTCACTGTGGAAATTAAATTTAATGAAGCTCGATGGTGTTATAGTGATTTTTTCCAACCAGGGCAAAGACCAGTGTAAGTGAATTTAAAAATATTTTTACGATCTGTTGTGAACCCAAAATGAAGGTTCAAAAGGCTTATGAATGTGAAGGTGATACTTCTCCCAGTATAAAATAACAGCTAAAATTTAGTTCTGTGAATAATGGGTAAGTTTAGCATGTAACTGGCATTTTTTGTAAATTTTAGTTTCGGAATAAGGCACAAAAATGTTCTCAAAGCAGTTTAAGCTAGCAGTTCTTATGGACTTCTTCATAAAGTTAAATAGATAAAAAAAGTTATTTAGAAAAAATCAATAACATTTCTTTTAAGTAAGTATTACATAAGATTTTATCAAGAGTTTTTAGTTTAGTAAGGTAAAGAATATTAAACTGTATAATCTAATACAGTGTCCTCCTTAATCAGGCTTAAATTGGAGTGAGCAATGTTAGAATTGCTGATTATTTAATTCTTTGATTTCTAGGATTGTAGAAAATTTCAATAGCTAAAAATTTGTGATTGAATTTCTGAAAGAATTTTATTTGAATTATATATTTAAGGTTGCGTATTACAGAGAAATCTCATTCTATATAGCATAGATGTGTTCAATATGCCTAATCAGATGTTAAAGTTGTCTGAAAGACGTGTAATTTAGCAAGCGAGCAAGTTAGGATGATTCTATGTTGGGACGAATCTATGATAGAATCTAACAGAAATAACGAGTGATAGGATTTTGTACAAAGCAAGATTTTAAAATTTCACTAGGACCTTATTGTGTCTTGAGTTGAAAATGAGTAGAAAAAAGTCTATAGAAACAAAGATGAAAGAAAAGTGTTTGATTGAGAGTTGTGAACGGGAAAAAGCTTAACTTGGCATCCCTGCAAATTAATAAATGCTGACGCATCTATTAGTTTGCAGGGTTTTTTAAAACAGTCTACATTTTTAGGTGTTAAAATGATAAACTTAAGTTATAAGAGTTAATCAAGAGCATGTAAAAATATTTGTCGGCCAACAGAATAATGATAATGATAATAAGGTAAGAGTTAATACGATGCCGAAAGGTTTCTTGTTTGAGAAAAAAATAAAATTTAGAAATAAGCATGTAAAGTAACAGGTCACTATCTGCCTTATTGAAATATATAAAAATGAAAATTAGTGTTCAATCATTGGGTCAGAGGTGGTCATTCATTGGGTCTTTGCGCCATTTTTTCCTTCGAACACCCCAAAAAGCTGGAAGCGGTACCTTTCAAGTTCTATCATTTTTTTTACATATTTACATAGATCAATAAAACTATTTAAAGTATCACCAACAAAATATTACAGTATTTAAAATTAAGATTTTTTAAAAATGAAATTTTGCTTAAGTGTTCATTCACTGGTCTGTACCCTACTATTTTTAATGAATCAAATGTTTTTGCATTCCAATATTAAAGTATTAAGTGCACAAATTAAGGTTAACGATCGCTTAATTCTAACACTGTGTGCCAACTTCTGTTGTACTCTCTCCTTGATAGAAGAGCAGATGGTTTAAATAGATTCTTTGTTAAATGAATGTTTTTTCTGATTCAGGATTGTTAAGTACTAAATATTTTGAATCTTTTATTCTATAGAATTTAATCTATGAATCTAATTCTAAAATTTCTTACAGAAAACTTCAGAGCCCTTTGTACCGGAGAGAAGGGTTTCGGCTATAAATCAAGTACCTTCCATAGAGTAATTCCAGGCTTTATGTGCCAGGGTGGTGACTTCACTAATCACAATGGAACTGGTGGAAAGTCCATTTATGGAAACAAATTTGAAGATGAAAACTTTATTTTAAAACATACTGGTGCAGGTAAGTTGATTTATTTGGAAATTTTTAATGCCCAATTTTTCATTTTCCAAGTGTTAAATGTTTTTATTGAACCAGTGTTTAAATCTTTAATTGCTATATTTATAGGTTGAAAACCTTTCTTGCAATCTTATGATTTTAATTTATTCTAATCAAATTGTTTAGTGTTCAGAAAAAAATAGTTGTGCAGTTAAGAGTTTCTTGCACTTGTCTTTTACAATCTCAGAACAGGTGGCACAATAAAATAGTCCACCGTAATTGGACGTCATAACAGCAAAAGGGTTAAATATTATCCAGGGTTCGCGTTCACCTGCTATGGCGGGTTTTTACTCAAATTCCTGACAAAGGGGCCCAACTTACGTCCATTTTCGAGTCCCAGGAAAAAACGTAATTTCGGACCGACCCATAAATCCAGAAAGCCGGAGCTGATTTCTTTCTGTAATTGAGCTTGTACGATCATGAAAGGAGGGAGATGAATAAAAAATCTATATACTTATCAGCTACTCAACCAGGGGCGGGTCAGAACAAGCTCTCGGAGGGGGCCATCCTCTGAGTATGTAAAAAGGGGGAAGAAGGGGGGAAGGATTGGTTTATAAAAAAAGTGCTTCGGCAAAAACTTCTTCAATAGTTAACTATGAAATGTCCAAAAGAATGCTGTTAAAATCTAGATTTCCTAACAAACATGTAAATTTACTTTCATTTGCAATTTTTAAGCAAAATAAAACTACAAGACAATCACAGTAAATATTAGCCAACATTAATCCATGTCTAAAATTTAGTGAGCATTGTTTATAAGTATCTGTTGATGTATGACTGAAAAAATACCAAACAAGTTATGGTAAATACTTTAACAAAAAATAAAATAAAATAAAATTCGTGGTTAATTAAGAGTTTGAAAAGCCAGATTATATAACTTTCATCAAAACATGAAATTTACTTATATTAAAAAAATTTAAACAAGGAAAAAACAAATGCTTAAAAAGAAAAAAATTCCACCAAATTAGAAAATCGTTCTTCTCCTGTTTCAGCTAGAGATGTTACTGTCTGAAGAATTATTTGAAAAGGCTGAAAATATTTTTAAAAAAACTAGATTTGCTTCTATGTAAAAAATAGTGGTACAGTTAATAGAATTTTAAATATGCAAGACCTAGTTTTCATTTTTGAAAATTTCTCTCCGCTCTCGGAGGGGGCCATGGCCCCCACAGCCCCCCCTCTGGACCCGCCACTGTACTCAACGACCCCCTATTGTTTTGAATGGGCAATTCTTCTAGGGACCGGTTCGGACACAGCTGTGACCTCTAGGTATAAACAACCCCCACCCCCGTTAAAAGAAATGGTATTGCACCTGTTGTCTGATCTTCCGCATGTGTTTTGCATGTGTTATTTTTCTTAGACTCTGTATTCTTTTTCTGCCTTACTTAACGTTACTTTCCGGAATTTTATTCCTGTGCATCTGAAGTTTAAGATCAAACGGTGACAAAACAAAGAAATTATCAACTAAAGTGGGAAAAAGAAGTTCCATAGTTGGAATTGAAAGATGGAAAAATGTTCTGCTCAACTTGCTGCAAAGCAAAAATGAAAAATACAGGCTAACGGAGAAAAAGCTGAGAGATTCTTGGCTCAACCAAATAAAAATTTTGTGGGAAAAATAATAGAAATTTTATGCAGGATTTTGTATATCATGGAATAAACTGTTTTTTAAGAATAAGTAAGTCTTTTATTTAGAAATATGTGTGTAGTTACCCAATTCCAAGTAATAGCAATGGCCAATTGACTCTTATATCTTATTGGCCCTGTATTGGCGATAATCTTCTGCGTAGTAAATTTTGTTGATGTAGTTCTAACTAAGTTGACACCTTTTTTATGAGCATAATTCTTTTCTATCAAAAATATATTGTTAAAAATTTTTGATCGCAAAAACTAAAGGAAAGTTTCATTGGGATTTTTTATATAATCATAAAGTTCTCCTGTTTTCCTTTATAAATGTTTATGAAATGAGGAATTTTTTGTCCAGATATGCAAATATACATTTTATGACATTGTGTATTTTTATAATGTTATTTTACTGAAAAATTTCGGGACTCGACCTTTTCATCAAAGGACCCACTTTTTTTTCATTAATGGGTCCCTGGACCCATAACTGATAGTTCAGCGCGAACACTGATTATCTGAACTGAAATTCAAAATATTCCTTTCAAGTATAGATTCTTTATAGGAGGCTATTAAGCCTAAAATTTATGATTTGGTACTATTAAGATAAAAAGTTCAGTTTTCTCGAATGTATTAAAAAGAAAGTTAAATTTGTCTACTAGTTGAGGAAAATTGGCATGAAAACATGAATCATTTTGTTTTGGTGAAAGCTGTTTTAATAAACATTAGGGTTCTATAGTTTCTCCTTTTTTAGTTATTTAGTATATTTTAGTTTTCAAAGGCATATTTTGCTTTTATACTGACACTTTTTTCCCCTAAAGTATTGTAAAATCTGGTTGCAAATCAGATTAGTCAGAATTAAAATAATAAAGCTTAGTTAACAAAACAAAGTTTAATTTCATTCAAATGTTAATTCAATCGAGCCTCGTTGTAATTAAGTCATAGACATGCAAAATCAATTTAGTCTGAGCCGTAATTTATCTTATCCGACAAATTAAACTTCAAAGTTGAAGTATAATAAGATATTTTTGGGAAAAAAAAAAAATTGAACCGACTTCGGAACTTCACTCGGCAAGTGCTCTAAAAAGTAAAAAATAATTTTATTCTTTGAACACCATCGACACTACATTTAAGCATAAGTTTTGAAGTCGGTGCAAAACACTATAGAATCATACGAAACTATAATTTAACTATGTATATAAATTGCAATGAATCCAGGTTCTTTAATAGCATTCGCATACACTACATTGACAACCACATATTTATAATGGTACAAATATTCAGCTCTTAATTTTCAATGGTTTCTCTGAAAAATGTTGGCAAAATGTAGATAAACATCATTTCACCTATAGTTTTGCACCGACTTCAAAACTTATGTTTAAATGTAGTGTCGATGGTGTTCAAAGAATAAAATTATTTTTTACTTTTTAGAGCACTTGCCGAGTGAAGTTCCGAAGTCGGTTCATTTTTTTTTTTCCAAAAATATATTTTATTCTTTTTAGTGTAAATGTACATATGAAAAAAGGTAATGTTTCCATTACAAAACTTCACCTAATTTGCTTAAGCAAATGCTTCATAAAATAAACTATGTAAGGAAAAAAAGGAACGAAAGTATCAACCCGTCTAAAATTTTAAACGATTGACACTAAAAAAATCCTTGTTATTCTCTAGTATTTATTTGTGTACTAGTTTAATCAAAGGCTAAATATTAACGGCTTTTCAACTAATTTATATTTCAAAACAATAGATGCTGGCGGTTCATAAAATTTTACGACGTATTACGCACGTGGCATGGCACGCTAATGAGTTTCATGTTTGCTTCAGTGAAGCCTTCATTCAAAATTTTCATTATCATTATAACTGTTTTATATCAATCACGTTTTGTAACAATGTATTTCATATTTAATCATTTAGGACAAATCGCTTTAAATTTGAGCAAAAATTTGGAGATTTTCCTCACTTTCTTCAGAATTCCTTTATCAAAACTTGTGTAAATTAAGACTAATAAAACCTGAAATATTAGGAATCAATTAGTACCTGGTACGACTTTCAGTTCGTTGGAATTAAGGAGAAAAAAGCAGGACATAGAAAGATACTCGGTTTAAAATTTTCAAAAAGACCATAGAAATGAATTTCATTATGTAATCCAGAGAAGCCTGGCGTTCAAAATTGTCATTATTACGATGACTGTGATCCCAATTTCTTTTTCGAAAGATTTCTGCAGGTTCCCGTTATCGAACCCGGACCACGAGAGGATGGGACCAATCGGAAAGAAAGACCTTTCTAACAAAAAAAGAATTTTTGAAATCGGTCCAGGCATCTTCGAGTAATCTTGTAACATACCGAAAAAAAAACCTCCTCCTTTGTTGAAGTCAGTTAAAAAGAGCTATGATCTGTAGAAAATACCTTTGTTAACAAAGTATATTGCAATTTACCATGCTAAAACAGTTTTTGATTTTTTTTCAATGCAATAGAACAATGGTTTAGAATTTTGTCCTAGATTGTATATTATCACATAATTGTATTTAATTATACAATATAATTGCAGACAAATCTTTTAACTCGGACTTAGCTTCAGTAGCTGCTTTTCATAACTTAATCAAAACCTGTCTCGAGACCTCCTTACCTCTAATTTATGACAGTTAAAAGTTTGTAAAGTAAAATAAGTTTTTAGAATTGAATTTAGAAACAATGACGTTTTCATGAGTTTTGAATTATTTGCTTAAGTATAATTGAATGTATATTCTAATAAAAATTTGGGAAGTAATTTCCAGTAAAATTCAAAACTTTAGTTACAAATTGCTGAAACCTTGTACAGTTATTGATTTATATTGGATCATTAATTGATATTTACGGAGCTGCTCCAAAAGTTCCCTTGTATGTTCAAAAGTGGTAATTTTTCTGCTGCGAAAGGTGCTCCTAAACACTTGAGCCATTGGGATTTGTACAATAGACTTTTGGTTGCAGTACATGGCTTTGTTAAGCCCTCCTCGCTTTCATTTCATTCATATCAACATCACCCCAATTTGAACAAAATCGGTTGAGAACCGAGGCATGTGCAAAAGCGTTTGAGGTCGCCAGAAAATTTATCAAACTGTATAAATGTCTATATTTTTAGACATGGGCTATTTTTATGGGGTAATTAAGAACCTCCAAGTTTTTGGATTTTTCATAATTAATTTTTATCTGTTATTTGCCAGTAGACATTAATTTTAAATAATCTGATTGGTAGGTTTCTGTTTATTTTATATTTTCAGTGTTCATTTTTATCGATTTTAGTTAATCGAATCAGCTTTTAGTTTTTCGTTGTCGTAGTTTCGGAAAATTCCAGAAATTCTTCAGAATTTTACCAGTAGTCCACTATCTCATCCCTGGTGGCATTTGAAAACACTCAAACATCTTAAATTTTAGGAAATTAATATAAACTAGAATGATTATAATGTGTGAATAATATTTTTATAAAAGGCTGTAAAATTATGGTTATGGAGTAATTCCATATCAAATCAACCAATGGTCAAAACTTCATGTCTTCGGATTTTGCTCATTTTTGGCTCAAATAAAGTATTAATAGAACATAGGGAAAAGGCAAAGTTTTGGATTTTTTTATGCATTTGTTTCAGTTATAAATTTTTAAAATTTTGACATAATTACTAATTTTGCATTACTTAGCATGGATGCAAGACCTTCCGTCTCAGGACGGATTTCCGTCTTGACGAAATCAGAGACTGATATCGGGACGGACAAAAACCGATCTCATTCCTTCAGTTTTTTTTTTTTGGCAATAGCATAAACAAAACATAAAATCAGATTTCACTAAGATACCCTTAAATTTGTCAATGTTTATAGGTTTGGCGTAAATCATTTGGGTTGTTTTTCACGCCTTTACCCGCCAGTCTCTATTTTTTACGCATTTCGAAATCAGATTCCATCCGCCTCAGTAACGATCTCCCATTTTGGTTTTCTGTGTGATTCTACCACATGAATGTCTCTAATTTTGAGCTTGTCATTATTTTTTACATATCTTAAGTTTCATATTCCACAACGGAAGACTTGCCACGATCGTCATTTTGCCACACCCCTTTCTCAAATTTCAATGCAGCTGAATTCGAGTTGAGTTTAGCTGGATCATAAATATCCCCTCCCCCTCTATAAATTTATCACAGATATTTCAGATGGCAATCAAAATTTAGGAATTTAGGCAGTAAAATTATGCATTAGTTGGGAATTGTGAGTTACCAAAACTCATAACTTTTTTCATTTTTAAACCAAAATTTTGGTGATCATAGTTAAATGTCAATGTCATATTTTCGTATATAATATTTAAATCAAACCTTTTGCATTCATTCTTTTCTATCATTCTTAATTTTGTGCCTTTTCAATTTGAGCAAATTTCAAGAATCTGGTCCCTAAAAAAACTAAAACCCTCACTCTAATATTATCGAAAAACTAATATATTTTGATTTTGGACCTTTTTTCAGTCCCTGAGGATAAGTTTCTGAGCCTCATTCCCTTCCCTAACGTTACCAGATATATCCTGCAGTTGCTTTTTAAGAAATCATTTTCGAGAAAAATGTGGGCGAGTGCCGTCGAATCTCCTTTCTCGTAATAGTACTAAAATGTTTAAAACTATTTCTAAAACTGCAATTTTAAGGAGTGGGAAAGTCCCTGAACACTCCATTCCCTTGAAAGTATCAAATATTTAGGGGAGGGTGATGAATGGGACAAATTTCATGTTTTAATTAATATTCGAAAAGTTCTACATTTTTCAGCCACTTAACAATTTTTATACAAATATTTCAACTATTTGCTACACATAAATGAATGAATTCAGTCAATTTGCTATCATTTTACATTGCCAAAATATTTTTTATGATTGCATGTATTCTGTCCCATTCATCCCCAAGAAGGGGATGAATGGGACAAGTGAAGAAAATGACTAGAAAAATAAGTTTAATGTTTGGTCTTCTGTTTTTTGCTTTTGGGACATTCCGTGACTGTACTAAGGCCTGTCTCATCACAATTATACACATCTCCTGGTTCAAACTTATATTTGTTTTGTAGCTTTTCAAGTTTCTCGAAAAATGTACTTAAATTATTTTTGTTGAAACTGCTCGCTCTTGATTGGCTTGTATTTTCAGGCGTGCGGATGGATAATTCTGGGTGTCTGGACAAAAACCCTGAGAGCCAATCCTTTCCCGCAATTTTATTTTCCTCCCACCTTGATGGAACATTTCCTAAGAATTGTGAAAACTCAAAAGCTAGCTTCCTTGTTTGAACAGTTGTGAGACCATAACACATTTGAGATGAAATTTTCAAATATTCACTCAACTGGTTTTCTTCTACGCTTGAAAATATTTTCCTGTTTCCAACATTTGGATTTGGAGCATAGGATTCTAAATCAGCGCTCTGCTTAGCTTCTTTCACATATCTTTCTAAAGTCAACTTGGACATATTAAATGCGTCTGCAACTGTTCTTACAAGCATTCACTTCAAGACAACCTCATTAACGGCTTCTTTAATCGTTGATGAGGCACCCCTTATTCTTTCCGGTTTTTTTTTCCAATTATGTGGCATCCTACAAAACGAAGTTAAATTAATTTTTAAAACCATGGTCACAAAATGCTGGTAGCTATTTTTATTTATAGATATTTTAAAACAAAAGGATTGACTGCAATTAAAGCTGTTACCTATTCTTAGTTAAAAATTTATGATGTGAATATAAAATAAATTGCCATGATCAGATTTCAATAGGCTTAAGTAACAATGTAGTTAAGTAGTTTCAGCATTTTGTCAATGTAGTTTAAGAGTTATAATTACTTATATGCCAAATTTTAGTTCATACAAAATAAGAAAATAATTTAATATGTTGAACATTGTAAGTTTCTGATGCAAAAGTTTGAAATAAAAAAATGCAGTGATTAATGGAACCGTCCCATTCATCCCCCAAACTGTTGTCCCATTCATCCCCATACCCACATGTTTATGTCTATCAAAAAGTAGGCATAGAAAATAAATATGGATTTTCTCCATTTCAGTCTGAAATCATAGTAAAATAAGTATATTTTCAACATGATATAACATTATTTGCTTTGAGTGCAGTCCTTTTTAATAAACACTGGAGTAATTTTAACAAAAAAACTTACTTTTGGTATGGGAAAATAAGCTTTGCTGTCTTGCTTACACCAACATGGAAGCAAATGCTTTGAAACACAATTTACTAAGTGGTACAGGTGCTGCCATCGACTAGGTAAAATATCAAAAATTTAAAGTTAATTTTAGGTATAAAAAATTCAGTTGTCCCATTCATCCCCTGTCCTATTCATCCCCATCCTCCCCTACTACAGTAGTCTCGAAAATCAGAGTCTCAAAAGTCCGAGGTTCCGCTTAATCCGAGGCTTTTTATTGACATTTCAAGGTCTATCTTCAATAGCTAAAAAGATAATTTGCATTAAAATCTGAAAATAAGAACCTTTTGCTATTGGAAAAATTTTTTTTGTACTCGCAATAAAGTAGTGAAAAGAGTATTGAGAGGTTGGCGTCAAAGACGTTCACCAAGTGTCACGAAATATTCTTTAACTACTAGAGATATATTAAGATATGCTTTGGAAATAATAACTTGATATGTAAAACAACTTGAAATTAAGTTCATCTTACCAATGACGATCGAAAAGTGTTACGTTTCTACTGTTAAGAATTTTTTCTGGATAATCCGAGTTTTCAGTAATCCGAGGTGGCATGAGCCCCAATTACCTCGGATTTTCGAGACTCTACTGTATTAATTTTGTTAGTTCAGCTGTAATCCGAGGTTTCCTTTCCTAACATTATCGGAGATAGTCTAAAATTTCGATTTGATAACTTCAAAAACTGCACGGGAAGAGTACCTACATTCACCTAATCTTTAGATAAGCCACACCTCATTCTGATACCAGAAATCGTCTAAAATTAGGTTTTTAGAACTCAAATTTGGAAAATCTCCCCCCCCCCTTTTTTGCTTGAATATACTTAAACTTTGATCTTACTACCAAAAATAAAATGAGTACTAAGCCCCTAGTTTTGACACAGTAAAATCAATAAGTATTTGTTCCCCCCCCCTTGGGGAGGAGGGGTGTCTCAAATATATTTCAGTCTTGGAAGCATGACCAAACTTGCACCCATGTTACTTCATACATGTGATTCTTCAGCCAATTGGCGGAAATCAGCCAATTTGATTGGCAAAACATAGTTCCGTCCTACCGATTTGCCTTAAAAAATTCTCGACAAGCTTTAAAATTTTCAATCCATTAAAAAATTCCACGATTTCCAGGTGAAGATAATGAGAGGGTATAGCAATCTACCCAGCTGTAAAAGGGAGCATTCTTCGCTTGCTTGGTTTTGGTTAGAAATTTCAAGTTGAAAAAATTAAGTAAAATAAAAGTTAGATAAACCGAAATGATAGCACTTTTGCCTGTTGAACCAACCAATCACATGTCAAATATTTTCAGCCAAATTGATTTGAAAGTAATCACATGTATGTTAGAAACCTTTAAGTAGCCGTAATTAAACTATTTGACCTAAAAGATTACAATTGATCTTGTTTTGTTCAGTATTTAATGAGGTTTCATAAAATATATAACAAGACCTAACTGCTAAAAAATTTTAATTTTTTGTACAAAATTTTAATTTATAAAAATTTTAGATCTAAATTTTTAATTTCTTTGAAAAAATGTTATTTAGTTTTCTGTTACTTACATAAAATATGGAAAATTTCATGATGGTAATCTAATGGTATCATGGTGAAGTAAATATTTTATCTTTCAAATTACTTTATTTCTATCATTTGTTCTGTTAAAAAGTAATTGAATCGTTTATTTTGAAAAGGTAACATCTCTATTTTGATCTCCTCTGTCTCTTTAGAAAATTAAACAGCTCACGGTTATATTTTTGAATGTCATAATCAATGAAAAAATGCCTTTAGTTAAGTACACAATTACTGCAATAATTTACCAAATAACCATTAATTATGACATTCAAAAATATAAAGGTGCGCTGTTTAATTTTCTAAAGAGACAGAGGAGATCAAAATAGAGATGTTACCTTTTCGAAATAAACGATTCAATTAAAGTATGCACTATGATTACAGCATGAAAAAAAAGTGATACTCCTGGGGGAAAAATATTTCTACTTTTAATATCTTCATTCATATTAGCTTGATCAGAGGGATTGTCTCTCTCCCCCGTGCATGGCGGGGGAGGGGGGGATTGCCTTTGGGTATTTAATAAAGGGAAAGATTACCTTTAACATTTATGGGAGTTTATAATTGGTCCTTTTTCTGTTCAAGGGAGTCTCATTTCTGGGGAGTTGAGGGGTGAGCATTTAAAAGTTAGTACATTAAAAATACAAGTTTTTTCTAGAAAGGAGTCAGCATTAGGAGAAAATGAAGCTGTAGTAACATGTGACTTTGTGGAAAGCTACTTGTTTATTTTGCAAGATTTTGAATAAAAACCTAAATTTTGAGTTTTTTTTAAATTCTAAATACTTGACTTGTTCTTACTGTAAATCCTTGTAATTGTTAACTAGTTTTTTTTATGCCATAATCATTGTATACTAAAGATGCTTCTTAGCACAACACACTTTTTACGACTAGAATTTAAGCAATTTGAAAGCATATTTTTTTCTACCATGATACCATAAAAGTACTGTCATGAAATTTTGCATATATATGGAAAATAGAAGGCTAAATAACATTTT